>CASHTC010001505.1:526146-548646 GCA_949357725.1 Hyperoplus immaculatus | reverse complement strand
TAAAAAAAATAAACCTGGTCTAACGATAAAACGACACACAAGACGACAAAATGTTGATAATTTTCATTTAAAGCTGCAGTGTGTAGAATTTTGGGTTTTATTTCCTAGCAGATTTTGTAGAAAGTGATTATAATATCCATAAGTACATTTAATGTAGTGCATAACAGCTGAAAATTTTTTTTTTAATTATTATTTTTTCCCTTAGAAAGGGTCTCATATATGTCCATATTTCTGCATATTTTGGACCAAGGCCTAGTGCCGCCATCTTGAAAGTGTCATAGTTGGAATGTCATCAGGTGCATTGTTTAAAATTTAGAATTGTTCTTGTCCTTGAAGGCCACTGTAGCTTCTGTTATTATTCTAAAGGGGTGGGGTTACCCAGGGAGCGTTGCATTCTAGAACTTTCTAGAACTTTCTTGATGATGTCATATTACACACTGCACCTTTAAATGTTGGGTTATCTGGTTGTGTTTGTGCCTGTATGTTAAGAAAGCAATGATGCACAGTGCACCTTTAAATTGCCGATATTTAACATATTGCAATTGTTTTCAACATTAACACCAGCATACATGTGTTCCTTCACAACATAGTCACTTAATTCAGCTTCTATCTCAAAAAACAAGTACAAGGCAGTTACACTTTAAATTTGCATTTGACGAGGCACACATTCACTGATTTCATCCTTCTGTTAAAGGCCTACTTCACCGGTTTGAATATGAAGGTGTATTGAATTCTGAGATCCTATGTAGTATAAATGTGTGAAAAAAATTGAAATCGGTTCATCCTAGCCTGAGAAAAGGCAGAAAGAGTGTTTTTTTTAACCCTATATTTCTCTTTCTCGTGACATCACAGAAAGAGAAATATAGGGTTAAAAAAAACGTACTTTGTAAATATTACTGTGATGTCACAGCAAAAGACATCACAGTAAAATTTACAAAGTACGTTTTTTTTTAACCCTATATTTCTCTTTCTGTGATGTCACGAGAAATATAGGGTTAAAAAAACACTCTTTCTGCCTTTTCTCAGGCTAGGATGAACCGATTTCAATTTGTTTCGCACATTTATACTACATAGGATCTCAGAATTCAATACACCTTCATATTCAAACCGGTGAAGTAGGCCTTTAATGTCACATGAAATAAAATAAAAACAAAATAATAAAAAATAAATATTAAAAATATCCAGACAACAGCCGGTCCACTACCAGCAGGTGGCGACAGAGTCAAAAAGAAGATCCCTGCGTTCCCTTCCCCATACTTCCCTACTATTTAGTACGCCAGAAAAAGATTTAGGACGTCCCAATACATGCACGTCAATTGCAGTATGCTGAAAATACATAAATGCCCCCACTAACTCCAATAGCATTTTGGAGTATTCGTCTTTATTCTTGACATTTCTCAACAAAATGAAAAAAAAAATCTTCCTTATCTGATTTTTTTTTCTCTCTCCTGTCTGTGGCCCTAAAACTCTTCTGTACTTTAGTATGTAGTGTAGTAAAAAGAAAGAGTATGTGATTTGGAACGCAGGGTGAGTTTAAAGGTGCAGTGTGTAATATGACATCATCAAGTAAGTTCTAGAAAGTTCTAGAATGCAACGCTCCCTGGGTAACCCCACCCCTTTAGAATAATAACAGAAGCTACAGTGGCCTTCAAGGACAAGAACAATTCTAAATTTTAAACAATGCACCTGATGACATTCCAACCAACATGGATTCCTCCATAAGACCTGCCTGCTCAATGTACAAAATGTAATATTAATATTTGTAATTCTCCGCTCAGGAGGATAATTCAGATTATTGGCAGAGGTGATTTTACACCAATGAGGACATGTTTATGAATGAGGATATTGATTTTAGCTAATAAATTACTTAAAATGTTACACAGTGTCCCTTTAAATTTATCAAGCTCAAGATTTGACCTGGATTTCTCAACACAAAAAGAAAGAAAAAATCCTAATAATCAGCTTCACTAATAATAATAACAACAGCAACAACAACAACAACAATAATAATAATAATAATAATAATAATAATAATAATAATAATAATAATAATAATAATAATAATAATAATAATAATAATAATAATATCTTGGGTTTATATGACTTTTAGAGGATAAATAAAGGCAAAATGAAAATGAAAAAATATGACTTTTCAATTCACCCTTTACAGAAGTACAGGGGGATGAAAGAAAGTATAATAACACAAGCAAATACTGCAAAATAAATTAAAATTAAAATAGAATAAAATAAATAATAAAAATAGTCACTAGATGGACGTAAACTGCGGCAAACAGACTGATATGATAAATAATATTTCTTAAAATAAAAATAACATGAGAGCAGATCTGAACACTTTGCTGGTTTTGTTCTTCTTATGGCATTTGAAAAAACATATTTACATTCGCTGTTGATGAAAAATAAAAGCAACTTTAAAGACATAAAGATTAATTTTAAAAGGTAATTAAAACTGCATCTTAGTATTAAAAAGTCTTGTTGGTTGGGGGCGCCCTTAGCTCAATTGGTAGGGCGCCCCCCCCCCATGGGCCTCGGCCAGCAGCGGACCCGGGTTCGATTCCAGCCCGCGGTCGTTCTCTGCATGTCACTCCCCTCTCTGCCCCATTTCAACTCTGTCTCTACACTATCAATAAAGCATAAAAATGCCAAAAAAATATCTTAAAAAAAAACAAGTCTTGTTGCTATGAAACAAGCAACAGTGAGACATTGACATAGGGGTTAAAAAAAGGCACTGATCAGATTTAATAAATGCTATTGAGTGAGTTTTTCCGATTCTCTTAAGCCCAGTTCAGACCAAAGATTCGCCTTGCCCAGTTCAGACCAAAGATTCGCCTTGCAACTGCAACTCCTTGCGACGAGACCGCCAAAAACGTTCTAAAACTGGACCTTGCGATTTGACATGTTAAATCTTCTGCGACGCCTTGCAACGGCTTGCAACGCGCTGCAACGCGCTGCAACGCGCTGCAACGAGCAGTTCACACCGCTGCGATTTCTCCCCCGCGACGTTATAAAACCGTCTCGTCGCAAGCAGTTGCAAGATGAATCTTTGGTCTGAACTGGGCTTTATATGTAAACAGAAATGCAAAAAGAAAAACATGCACATACAGTAGAAAAAGCATATTTTTTTGTGTTTCTTACACC
The DNA here is from genome assembly GCA_949357725.1 of Hyperoplus immaculatus. Lineage (NCBI taxonomy): Eukaryota > Metazoa > Chordata > Actinopteri > Uranoscopiformes > Ammodytidae > Hyperoplus > Hyperoplus immaculatus. The sequence continues at coordinate 545,490 of CASHTC010001505.1, read as the reverse complement.
TCTCAGACTATGATAGAAAAGTTAACTTGACATCCTCAGCCTCATAACAATATTTTAATTTATTTTTTTCTAACCTTTATTTCTACAGGTAAATCCCATTGAGACCGAAGACTCTTTTTCAAGGGAGACCTGTTTTCCTTCCCACGTTACCATTCACACACACACACATTCATACACCGATAGCAGCAGGCTAACTATCGACATTCACACATCTAACCTGACTGTTATCTTTTGCATTCAAAATCCAACCACATTTCCAAGTCCAATCAGTTGCCTGTAAAATTACGAATTGAATTTCGTACCATTACAAAAAACATTCCGTGTATAATTACTCTTCTTTAATATAAAAACTTTTTTTTTTTCAGAAATTACAATTTCATTCTTGTAATATTACGAGACTTTTGTTTTTGTTTAATTTTACGACTTTACTCCTGTAATTGATGTATCTACTTTTCCCTCAATACTCCGTCCTATCAAACTGTGTACACACACACACACACACACACACACACACACACACACACACACACCCACACACACGTACTCACTGACACGCACGAACACACACACACGCACATTTTCTCACTGACACACGCACACTCACACTACCAAAACTGTAGAAAAATTAATAAAATAAATTAAAAATCCTCCCTTGTCATCTCAGCTTCCCACCAGAACCTCCATAATATGATCCAACTCTGCAAAGTCAATTTGAAACGGCAGGTTCTGAAAATATGGATTCTGATGTTGATGTTGATGTTGATGTTGATGTTGAACGCCAAACTTTGACGTCAAGCCAAAGTCATACAAGGACGTGTCAATGTCTGTGAACAGCCCGTCGCCGATGGCAACATCTGTGACAAAACAGGAAGTCATTTTTTCATCTCCTTCTTCTTCTGTGGATTTTTCTCCCGTCGTTACAACGTCAAACCCGATAGAATCATAATCATAATCATCAGTGCTGTGAGCTGAAACAGATGCTGTTGTTGTTGTTGTGAATTGGGATTCTCTGTATAAAGGGCCGAGCTCTTCGATTTCTTCCAGTGCAGAGTAGAAGCTATTTTTGTCCTTGTGCGGAGGAAGGGTTGAAAACATTGGTGGCATATTTTCGTCCAATCGCGACGCAGGGTTCAGGTGTGATGTCACAGAAGTGGGCGGGATTTGTCTGTAGCTTAAAACAACATCAGCAGCAGCAGCAGAAGCAGAGGAAGAGGTGGAGTGTAGCACAGTGTTGTTGACGCCTCCCTCCAGCCTGAAAAACACAATTTAGAACGTGTTAATGAACCGCCTAAAGTGAGATAGATAGATAGACAGATAGATAGATAGATAGATAGATAGATAGATAGATAGATAGATAGATAGATAGATAGATAGACGGACGGACGGACGGACGGACGGACGGACGGACGGACGGACGGACAGACAGACAGACAGACAGACAGACAGACAGACAGACAGACAGACAGATAGATAGATAGATAGATAGATAGAAAGACAGACAGACAGACAGACAGACAGACAGACAGACAGACAGACAGACAGACAGATAACTGAGTAATACATTACCTGGGTTTTCTCTGTAGATGTCTGATGACGTTGTTGATTAGCACGCGGCGCTGTAGCTTCATGCTAACACTAGCGTACAGTTTCATCAGAGAAACGTTGAGCAGCGTCTGTCTGGTGTGTGTGTGTGCAGGCAGGGACACGGCACACACACACACAGACACACACACACACACGCCGGTCTGTCTGTGTGTGTGTGGAGGCAGGGAGAGAGCACACACCCCCTCTGAACTGTCCACATCCTCACAACGCTTACGCTTCACACCAGAAACAAACATAGATCTGTGGAGAGAGAGAGGAAGAGAGAGAGAAAGAGAGAGACAGAGAGAGAGAGAGAGAGAGGAAGAGAGAGAGAAAGAGAGAGAGAGAGAGGAAGAGAGAGAGAGACAGAGAGAGAGACAGAGAGAGACAGAGACAGAGAGAGAGAGAGAGAGACAGAGAGAGAGACAGAGAGAGACAGAGAGAGACAGAGACAGAGAGAGAGACAGAGAGAGACAGAGACAGAGAGAGACAGAGACAGAGAGAGAGAGAGAAAGAGAGAGAGAAAGAGAGACAGGGAGAGAGAGACAGAAAGGTTAAGAAATGATGTTCATTCTTCAAAATGTTTTAAGAAACAACAATGTGGAGTTGTTGCCCAAGAAATGTTCCAGTTGTTGATTCTACTGCTGAGAAGAAACCTGGACGTACAGCAGAAGGTATAAAATCCATGTGCCATCACTGAAGGCTTTACCTCATGTAGATGGCGATGCACCGACAGTGTTGTTGTTAACTACTCAGAATTCCTCATTGGGGACATAAATAGTTACGCACCATAGCTTTAAAGCTGGGGTATATGATTTGGGGAGAAAATGGCAGTTGGGATAGAGATTCGAATACAAATACCTCAACCGCTCCACTTGTTCTCTTTGGTCCCTCCCCTATGGTCCCTCCCTGACACGCTCTACACCAACAAAGTCGTGCCAAAGTGAATGGACAGTCCCAACAGCCAATAAGAACAGAGAATCGGAGCCTCGCTCTGATTGGTCTAAGTGTACAGCTCATGTTAACTTTGACCAATCAGAAATCATAAACCCCAGCTTAATAAAGACAGTAGCCTATCTTGAGGTTTACTCGCCTTGTGTGTGTGTATGAACAGTCATGTGACCTCTTGTTGTGTGTGTGTATGAACAGTCATGTGACCTCTTGTTGTGTGTGTGTATGAACAGTCATGTGACCTCTTGTTGTGTGTGTGTATGAACAGTCATGTGACCTCTCCCCATGTGAGCTGCTGACAGCTGACTGGGTCGCTTCTGACTCCCATGAACAAAATACAGGAAACAGGCCAATTCATGCCCACACACACACACACACACACACACACACACACACACACACACACACACACAGACACAGACACACACACACACACACACGCACACACGGACACAGACACACACACACACACACACGGACACACACACAGAAACAGACACACACACACACGCACACACACACACACCCTAACATTTGACCCCGCCCCCTCACAGTGTCACCACTACAGTGTTTACGACGTGAACATGTTTATACTTCTCTCTCCTTTTTAATTTAAAATCGTTTTTTAGCATGTTTTTAAGAAGAAAATATATCGTAATTTAGATAATTAACAACATATGAACAAATCCTTCTGTAATAACCTTCAGAATAGTGCTGAGAATGATTATGGAAAGTTTAGTTGATGTAAGTGCTTTAGAAGTTGAGATTTCTGGTTCAGAGTATTGAAGAAAAAACCTAATGTTGAGATAATGTCCGTTAAAGATGGTTGTATAGGAGAAATATACAGACGCAAACAGACAAGGTTTAGTCAAATAAAAACCTGAATGTACATGTTGGACCTTTTGATTTATACTAGTATGAAAGAAGACATGTTATGGAAGAGAGGGAGAGAGAGAGAGAGAGAGGGAGTATGAAAGAAGACGTGTTATGGAAGATAAACAGACAAAAGAAAATCTCAAAATTGACCAGTGGTTGAAAAAACATTGTGTGTGTCATAAATCACTGCGGTTGACCCAGCTGTCTCAGCGGTAGCAGCTGGCTGACCTCCAGGCCGCCGGCTGTTCCCCTCACCACCTGCCCGTCCACCAGGCACAAAACACGGCCACACACACCACACAACACCCGGTGAAATGCGCGATCCTGGTTCTTTAAATAAATAGTGTTATTGATTATTAATTAGACTGTAGTAGGCTAACAGTTCTTTTTTCGTTCTCTTCGTAAATGCTGCAGTGTGTAACTGTGTGTGTGTGTGTGTGTGTGTGTGTGTGTGTGTGTGTGTGTGTGTGTGTGTGTGTGTGTGTCTGTGTGTGTGTGTGTGTCAGAGAAGTGAAATATTTTCTAAGGTATATTCTCATAATAACGGAAATAAACAAACTTTCCTCACAGGAAAATGTGATCCCTGGAACACTGTTTGAAGTTAGAAAGCTTCCTGAAAAGTTACTGTTTCACTGTTGTTGTTTACAGCAGCAGGGCCCACAGTTTGGTTTACAAACATATTCTAGTCTTACGTTTGGTTCGAGGTTCAACCAAATAATTTGATTTATGATGATAGAATTATTTAATACTAAGAATTACATGTAGAGAAAATATGTTTAGTAAACTAACTGCAGGCTCTGTGAATGTAAACAAACCCCCCTCCTCTGAAACTACACACTGCACCTTTAAGTTACAACACTATAACTGTTACGGAACAACCGTCTGTCTGTCACTCACCACATGAATTGAGTCCGACCCAGGGGCTCCTCTTTGCGGCATGGGGGTCGTGGGTTGAGTCGGTAAGGCTGGAGCTTAGCTGGATAGGCCGATAAGTCCTTTTAGTTTAATTTTTACATCGCCATTGTAACTCACCCATCTAAACAGTATGAGATCCACACACACAATAGTGGAGACTCACACGAGCGCGAGTGAAGTCAGCGAGAATGTCCGTTAACACAACTTTCGGGTATTAAATTTCAAAATAAAAGCTTTTAGAGAAACAGAAATAGCTTACTTTATTCATTTAGACCTATAAATACTCGGGGGAAATTTGCGTTTGTTACAAATGTTCAAATTTAAATACAATACAGGCCTATAGGCGATATAATGTTCTCTCTATTTATTGACTTCTGTCTTATTGTTTTTATAAATTTGATAATTATTGAAAATGCAGCTAAGTTATTCAGTCCAATACAAGTTTCCCTGAGGCTAGAAAGATTTGATTTAAAGTGTTAAGATAATATGTGCCTTCACTACAATAGCCTAACCCCACTCAACCTAACACATACAAATATAGTTATATAAGAGTAATATTAATAGAAATATGTACATTATACTACAATGACTTGCAAATTCATAAAGGTACATGATAATATATATAATACTAATATGTTTACGGTATATTACAGTAAAGAGACCTAAGCTGCTGAATAAAGGAAAAGTTTTTAACATTTTGGAAACCTGAAGCTTTTATTTTGAAGGCAAAGCTGCTGCTTCACTCACTCCAATTTCCTCCTCGTTCTCACAGTAAATATCCCTCCGCCTTTTGCTACAGCTGTCTGTGTGTGTGTGTGTGTGTGTGTGTGTGTGTGTGTGTGTGTGTGTGTGTGTGTGTGTGTGTGTGTGTGTGTGTGTGTGTGTGTGTACTACTTTAAAGGTGCTACGAGGAACTTTCAGTTTGTGTTAATTCTAGCGCCCCTCTTTGGACAAAAGCAGTAGTGTTTTTACTACGCCAGCTGTTGTTCCTGGGTGAGCGTATACCCCATGACAAAGGCATTAAGAAAAACTATATAAAAATATCATTCTTTGCACTGATGGTCTCGTTTGCTGTTACATGTAGTTTATGATCATCAGAGGAAAAATGAGACTGTTTCAGAAATATTTAAAAGTTCCTCGTAGCACCTTTAAAAACCGTTTTTCATGCTGATTGAACAACCACAACTATGTAAAGCATCCAAGTTATTCTGCATTGGACATGTCTTACTCACATACACAGACAGACAGGCAGGCAGACAGACAGACAGACAGACAGGCAGGCAGACAGACAGACAGACACACACACACACAGACAGACAGACAGACATCTCATATATGTCCATATTTCTCCATATTTTGGACCAACACATCATCAAGAAAGTTCTACAAAGTTCTAGAAAGCAACGCTCCCTGGGTAACCCCAACCCTTTAGAATAATAACAGAAGCTACAGTGGCCTTCAAGGACAAGAACAATTCTAAATTTTAAACAATGCACCTGATGACATTCCAACTATGACACTTCCAAAATGGCGGCACTAGGCCTTGTTCCAAAGTATGGAGACATATGGACATATATGAGACCCTTTCTAAGGGAAAAATAAATATAATTCTAAAAAAAAAATTCAGCTATTATGAACTAAATTAAACATACTTATGGTTATCATAATTATTTTCTACAAAATCTGCTACGAAATAAAACCCAAAATTCTACACACTGCAGCTTTAAGCAGAAGTCATGTCAGCTGGCTAGAGGCTAGATTTGAGCTTCACACATTGACTCATCATAATAAAAAGTCTTTGGCCTCTGCAGCTGTCACCAAGAACCCCCACCACACACACACACACACACACACACACACACACACACCATCTCCTAGCAACCAGCTACAAACGAAGCCACCCCTCCTCCCATTCCTCCAGAAGTTTCAAAACATCTCTCTCTCTCTCACTGTGTGTTTTGTTTTGCAGATGAGAGCGAAGTGTGCCTGTGTGTGTGAGAGAGAGAGAGAGTGTGTTTGTTTGTGCGTGTCTCTCTTTCTGTGTGTATGTGTGTCTGTTTTTGTATGTGTGTGTGTGTGTGTGTGTGTGTGCGTATGCGTGTGTCTCTCTGTGTGTGTGTGTGTGTGTGTGTGTGTGTGTGTGTGTGTGTGTGTGTTTGTGTGTGTGTGTGTGTGTGTGTGTTGGGGGTAGTAACACATGGCTGCTGACTTCATAGTTTTACTACTCTTGCTTAATATAATCAGACTGCTGGTGAATGGGGGATGTGCGACTCACACACACACACACACACACACACACACACACACACACACACACACACACACACACACAGACTAACCCTCTGTGTTTATGAACTGACTACAACACTGAACACTGTAGAAGTATTCAGTAATATAAGCAATAAAACCACACTGTGAAAATCTAAAACACAGTTAAAGCTGCAGTGTGTAGAATTTTGGGTTTTATTTCCTAGTAGATTTTGTAGAAAGTAATTATAATATCCATAAGTACATTTAATTTAGTGCATAATAGCTGAAAAAAATAGTTTTAATTATTATTTTTTCCCTTAGAAAGGGTCTCATATATGTCCATATTTCTGCATATTTTGGACCAAGACCTAGTGCCGCCATCTTGAAAGTGTCATAGTTGGAATTTCATCAGGTGCATTGTTTAGAATGTAGAATTGTTCTTGTCCTTGAAGGTCACTGTAGCTTCTGTTATTATTCTAAAGGGTTGGGGTTACCCAGGGAGCGTTGCATTCTAGAACTTTGTAGAACTTTCTTGATGATGTCATATTACACACTGCACCTTTAAACGCACACACACACACACACACACACACACACACACACACACACACACACACACACACACACACACACACACACACACACATTATTATACAAATAAAAGTATGTGAGTATTTTCAAAGTACACAATTTTATGTTAAAGCGAGTTTAGCAAGGAGAAGTAATAACAACAACACTGTCGGTGCATCTACATGAGGTAAAGCCTTCAGTGATGGCACATGGATTTTATACCTTCTGCTGTACGTCCAGGTTTTTTTTTCTTAGCAGTAGAATCAACAACTGAAACATTTCTTGGGCTCTTCTTTGGATTTTTCTGAGCTCCTGCAACAGTGTCGGGGGAGGGCGGGGGAGGGGCACCAGTTTGTAAACGCTGCCATACTGAGAAATACAGAGAGAGTTTTGTGGAGCTGATAATAGGCTTAATCAACTTGTTTGCAATTGCTTGAATGTATGTAGGCTACATTTATTCATATGCAACAATAACACTAGCTTTTCAGGGTCAGAAACACAGACCGTCAGCTGAAGCCTTTACTGCCCTCATGTGGTGGAGAGATGTAACTACACGTCACAAAACTAAACTTTAAACTGATATCTCACTCTGTATTTGCGATATTTTTGTCTATATAAATACAATTGAGTTGACAAGAAACCACCAGAATATGCATTGAAGGACCTGTTCATAATTGGCATGACTTACTTTTTTTAAGATTATTTTTTGGCATTTTCAAGCTTTATTAGACAGTACAGAGTTGAAATGGGGAGACAGAGAGAGAGAGAGAGAGAGAGAGAGAGAGAGAGAGAGGGGGGGGGGGGGGGATGACCTGCAGTAAAGGTCCACGGGTAGGATTGGAACCCGCGACCACTGCAACGAAGGACGGAGCCAATATGGTACACGCTCTATCCACTACACCACCGGAGCGCCCAGTTGGCATGGATTTTGTTTATCTTTAAATAAATCTTATTCTCCTCTGAAGATCAATAAGTATGTACTGTACTGTGTGTGCACTGAAACAATCTGGTGTTAATACCATGGACCTATAAAGAAATACACAGCCTAGGCTCTGTAAACTTGTAAACTGTGGCTCAGGTGGTAGAGTGGTATGACTGTGTGTGAATGACTGGAACCTGGAACCCTGTAAAGCGCTTTGAGTGCCTTGAAAAGCCCTTTATAAATCCAATCCATCATTATTATTAAAGGTGCAGTGTGTAATATGACATCATCAAGTAAGTTCTTGAAAGTTCTAGAATGCAACGCTCCCTGGGTAACCCCAACCCTTTAGAATAATAACAGAAGCTACAGTGGCCTTCAAGGACAAGAACAATTCTACATTTTAAACAATGCACCTGATGACATTCCAACTATGACACTTCCAAAATGGCGGCGACTGGCCTTGGTCCAAGATATGCAGAAATATGGACATATATGAGACCCTTTCTAAGAGAAAAAATAATAATTCTAAAAAAAATGTTCAGCTATTGTGCACTACATTAAACGTACATATGGATATTATAATTATTTTCTACAAAATCTGCTAGGAAATAAAACCCACAATTCTACAAACTGCAGCTTTAAACAAAAGATATTTAAACAAAAGGGGGGCTCCGTAGAAATCAAGTTTAGTCTACAGAACCTAGGCTGTGTATTAACACTGGATTTTCTTTTTCAGCGCACACACAGTACAGACAGGTAGTGTATCATGATGAGGAGATATTCACTGATTTCGACAACAAGTTGTTCTCCAGAATCACTGACTCCACCTTAAAATGTGAGGCTTATAGAAACAATGGAGCAGTAATCTGTGCAGCAGCAGAGATGTAGGGCAAAGAGCACCATTCCTCTAGGATTAGGTTCCACTCAGGAAACGCCATCGGTGGAAAGAAAACCTGAAAACTTTACTTGAGAGATTGTAGATATCTTACTGGAAAAATTACTAAAATGTTAGAAGTTACACGGCTTCTATTACAATACAATTTGGCATATTTGCATTAAAATGACTTGTTTCAGCCATAAACAAACATACATGATACATTTTATATAAAAGAGGAAAAGATTAAACTTTTTCCTTGCCTACTTTTATCTTCAGTTACTAGTTGGTCAGTTACTATTTACTTCACCAATTAAGATTTTTGGCAGACAAAACATGAAGTTTATTGAATACTGTAAGCTAAATATCCAACACTGAACAAAATGAATTAGCTTTTGACTACTTTGATGAGTTTTTTTTCCTTTTTACTCACTTCTTGTGACCCTTATTGTAAAGTATTACCGACTGCAGATATCTTACTAAAAGAACTGCTGAAATGTTAGAAGTGACACAGCTTCTATTACAATACATTTAGGCATATTTGCATTAAAAATTATTAGTTTTTATTTTTTCCCTCTTTTATATTTATATTTACACATCAAATGTATGTTTGTTTGTGGCTATGACATACACGGTGCCCACCATCTCTACCATTGTGTTCTTGAGCAAGACACTTAACCCCAAAACTGCACCAGGGGCGCGGTGCTATGGCTGACCCTGTGTGAGGACCCCCTTCTGGAGTGTGTCTGTCTGTCTGTACTATGTCTGACCCTGTGTGAGGACCCCCTCTGGAGTCTGTCTGTCTGTCTGTACTATGTCTGACCCTGTGTGAGGACCCCCTTCTGGAGTGTGTCTGTCTGTCTGTACTATGTCTGACCCTGTGTGAGGACCCCCTTCTGGAGTGTGTCTGTCTGTCTGTACTATGTCTGACCCTGTGTGAGGACCCCCTTCTGGAGTGTGTCTGTCTGTCTGTACTATGGCTGACCCTGTGTGAGGACCCCCTTCTGGAGTGTGTCTGTCTGTCTGTACTATGTCTGACCCTGTGTGAGGACCCCCTTCTGGAGTGTGTCTGTCTGTCTGTACTATGTCTGACCCTGTGTGAGGACCCCCTTCTGGAGTGTGTCTGTCTGTCTGTACTATGTCTGACCCTGTGTGAGGACCCCCTTCTGGAGTGTGTCTGTCTGTCTGTACTATGTCTGACCCTGTGTGAGGACCCCCTTCTGGAGTGTGTCTGTCTGTCTGTACTATGTCTGACCCTGTGTGAGGACCCCCTTCTGGAGTGTGGGGACTTGAGAGGGGAGATGAGAAAAGATGAATTTCGATGTACGCTCAGTAAATTGACAAGTTGCATTAACCCTCTTGCAAACAGCTGAAACAAAGTGGAAAGTATGAGCATGTGTGAGCATGTGTGTGTGTGTGTGTGAATGCGCTTAAAGGACACAAACACAAAAACAGCACAGTGGACAAGCAGTTTATCAAAGATCTCCTTCATTGTTTTAATAGTAGACACTGTGCCACAAAAATGTCATTTTTCAGCAGCCACAAATCACGTGCCGAGATTATTTTTATTCTTATTCTTTAAACTAATTTTCCAGCTATTTATCCTTTCATTCACTTCACTTCTCTTCTCTCTACACAATTTATTTTTTGCAAATCAAGTCTCCTTACATTTATGTATAAATATATACAGTTTATAGATTAAATCTTCCGGGCTGGGAGGAGGAGGAGGAGGAGGAGGAGGAGGAGGAAGAGGAGGAGGAGGAAGAGGAGGAGGAAGAGGAGGACGCTGATTTTTAAATGTTTTTTTAAATCTTGGGCCCGTGTTGTGAAGTTGTGCTGTCGGTTGTGAGGTTGAGAAAAAAACATAAGCAGAGAAAACGTCTCCCAATGTAGCACATGCTTATTGTATGAACACCAGCGCACGCCAACACGCAAACACACACGCACACACACGCACACAGAGCCGAATATACGTATATACAGGAATGTTGAACTGCTATCATACAAAGAAGTGGATTCTTCTTAACATAGACACGACTGTGGCCGTTACGAATGGAGGGGGAAAAAAACGCCGAAAACACAAGAGCACCGAAGGCATATATGTCATGTGATACGCCTCGTTTACACTGCGTAGCACGGTTTGGTACGGCACAGTACGGTTAACCTTAGATTTAGACCGCACTGTGTAGCTCCACCCCATTTTGGGACACTTTGGGATGTCTTGGTGCCCTAATGAAAGGGTGACAAAAATAGGTCCGGAAAATTATTGCTTATTTTGGGACCCTTTCCAACTTTTGACAGTGTGAAAGCAAGAATATACAAGCCATGCTGAACCGTACCACTCACTCAATGTAAAACGAGGTCTACATCTCCTGACACAAAAGGCACTGGCACATCTGATTTTCCCTGCGTTCCAAATCACATACTTTTTCTTTTTCCTTCACTACATACTAAAGTACAGAAGAGTTTTAGGAGAGAAAAAAAACAGATAATGAAGATTTTTTTCCATTATGTCGAGAAATGTCAAGAATAAAGACGAATACACTACACAAAATGCTATTGGAGTTAGTGGGGGCATCTATGTATTTTCAGCATACTACAATTGACGTGCATGTATTGGGACATCCTAAAACTTTTTCTGGCGTACTCAATAGTAGGGAAGTATGGGGATTGGAACGCAGGGTTTATGTATTTTTTTTAGCGTTTTTCTTTAAAGGGGCGACACGGTGAAGTTGAAGTTATGGGGAGTGTTTTTAATCATGGGTGTTGACTGCAAGCTAACCGACTAGCCACTGAATTAGCCTGGGATCAGCTGATACATGCATGATGCTGGGATAAGCATGTGCTCCATTTGGAAGTGCTTACAGTGAGATTTAGAATAATAATATTTATACATCTGGGAGGAGATTTATTCTTATTCTGGGGCCAAAGTCCTGCAGCTAAAACAAAAGAAAACTTCAATAACACTTTACAATACGGGTTCATTACTTAACTGTTAGTTAATGCTTCATTAAGGCTTAATACGCATTTACTAAGCATTACCTAACTGTTAATAAATGCTTAGGAAAAGCTTATTAAACATTAGCTAAGTATTAACTGTTATGCTTAACTCGGCATTAGTTAACGAAGCATCGACTCACCGTAAATAACTTAGCATTAACACTTACTTAATGCTTAATATGAATTTACTACACATTAACTAACCCTTAATTAAATAGCATTAACTAACCCTTAATGGCATTAGCTTAGCATTAAATAACAGTTAAGTAATGTACCCTTACTGTAATGTGTTACTGAAAACTTTACATACTTTTTTTAAACTTTTTTTATTTATTTTTTTCAGTTTTAGAAAAGTGACTCTTCATTGTAAAGATAAGGGCAAACAAAAACCAAAACCAACAAAGAAGAAAAAGAAAAAGCCGTATAGCATAGCATAGCCTAGCCTAGCCTAGCCTAGCATAGCATAGCATGTGTTGTCTGTCATTGGGCACACTGTTAAAAATCATTTTACATTTTGTCTTTTTCCAGTATGTTTGTTTGTGTTTTGGTAAAAATAATAAGAAAAAACAACAACAACCGCCCAGTGTGTGTTGAGAAGGTGATGATAGCATTATGGAAGGGCTTACTGTTCTATTGCTGACTTTGAGTTGGGATGGGTATCTCACACACACACACACACACACAGTCTCTCTCTCTCTCTCTCACACACACACACACATAGACAGTCGCTCGAATACACACACACACACACACACACACACACACACACACACACACACACACACACACACACACACACACACACACACAGGTCCATTCAAAGTCTTCCCGCCTTACTTCTCTCTCTCTCTCTATCGAAAAACATCTTATTAATTTAAAAATAAAAACGTTTTAAAAATCAAAAAAAAATTCTCTCTCTGTCTGTCTGTCTCTCTCCCTGTCTGTCTGTCTGTCTGTCTCTCTGTCTGTCTGTCTGTCTGTCTGTCTGTCTGTCTGTCTGTCTGTCTCTGTCTGTCTCTCTCCCTGTCTGTCTGTCTGTCTGTCTGTCTGTCTCTCTCCCTGTCTGTCTGTCTGTCTGTCTCTCTCCCTGTCTGTCTCTCTGTATCTCTCCCTGTGTTAACATTGGGCCTGGGGGGGGGGGGTTGTATTCATGTATTTCTGGTATCTCTCTCTCATATTGAGGCCTTTACTGGGAGGGTTGTTGTCAGTGTGTATTTCAGCAGCAGCCCCCTGATGAGGTGTTGACAGGCTTGCTCTGTATCTTAACATTAGACTTGTCATTGGAGCCTGCGGTCGCCCCTGGGCCCATGCGCTTCTTGATCTCTGCGGCCATGGTCATGAAGGCTTGCTCTACGTTGGTGGCGCTCTTAGCACTCGTCTCCAGGAACGGGATGCCAAGGTTGTCCGCAAACTCCTGGGGAGGAAAAAATAATGAGTTCAATAAATACAATTTTCTCATTCAGTTACAACTGGTCGAAACTGTGGCTGTGTTCGAAAAGCCCTACTGACGTTCTACTCATACTAAAAGCCCTACTAACGTCCTACTCATACTAAAAGCCCTACTAACATCCCACTCATACTAAAAGCCCTACTAACGTCCTACTCATACTAAAAGCCCTACTGACGTCCTACTCATACTAAAAGCCCTACTGATGTCCTACTCATACTAAAAGCCCTACTCATACTAAAAGCCCTACTCATACTAAAAGCCCTACTGACGTCCTACTCATACTAAAAGCCCTACTGACGTTCTACTCATACTAAAAGCCCTACTAACGTCCTACTCGTACTAAAAGCCCTACTGACGTCCTACTCGTACTAAAAGCCCTACTGACGTCCTACTCATACTAAAAGCCCTACTAACGTCCTACTCATACTAAAAGCACTACTCATACTAAAAGCCCTACTAACGTCCTACTCATACTAAAAGCACTACTGACGTCCTACTCATACTAAAAGCCCTAATAACGTCCTACTCATACTAAAAGCACTACTGATGTTCTACTCACACTAAAAGCCCTGCTAACGTCCTACTTGTACTAAAAGCCCTACTAACGTCCTACTCATACTAAAAGCCCTACTCATACTAAAAGCCCTACTAACGTCCTAAAAGCCCTACTAACGTCCTACTCGTACTAAAAGCCCTACTAACGTCCTACTCGTACTAAAAGCCCTACTAACGTCCTACTCATACTAAAAGCCCTACTAACGTCCTACTCATACTAAAAGCCCTACTCATACTAAAAGCCCTACTGACGTCCTACTCATACTAAAGCCCTACTAACGTCCTACTCATACTAAAAGCCCTACTAACGTCCTACTCATACTAAAAGCCCTACTAACGTCCTGCTCATACTTAAAGCCCTACTAACGTCCTACTCACACTAAAAGCCCTACTAACGTCCTACTCACACTAAAAGCCATACTAAAAGCCCTACTAACGTCCTACTCATACTAAAAGCCCTACTAACGTCCTACTCATACTAAAAGCCCTACTAACGTCCTACTCGTACTAAAAGCCCTACTAACGTCCTACTCATACTAAAAGCCCTACTCATACTAAAAGCCCTACTAACGTCCTACTCGTACTAAAAGCCCTACTAACGTCCTACTCGTACTAAAAGCCCTACTAACGTCCTACTCGTACTAAAAGCCCTACTAACGTCCTACTCGTACTAAAAGCCCTACTAACGTCCTACTCGTACTAAAAGCCCTACTCATACTAAAAGCCCTACTGACGTCCTACTCATACTAAAAGCCCTACTGACGTCCTACTCATACTAAAAGCCCTACTGACGTCCTACTCATACTAAAAGCCCTACTGACCTCCTACTCATACTAAAAGCCCTACTAACGTTCTACTCATACTAAAAGCCCTACTAACGTCCTACTCATACTAAAAGCCCTACTAACGTTCTACTCATACTAAAAGCCCTACTAACGTCCTACTGTCCAACTCATACTAAAAGCCCTACTAACGTTCTACTCATACTAAAAGCCCTACTGACGTCCTACTCATACTAAAAGCCCTACTAACGTTCTACTCATACTAAAAGCCCTACTGACGTCCAACTCATACTAAAAGCCCTACTAACGTTCTACTCATACTAAAAGCCCTACTGACGTCCTACTCATACTAAAAGCCCTACTAACGTTCTACTCATACTAAAAGCCCTACTGACGTCCAACTCATACTAAAGCCCTACTAACGTCCTACTCATACTAAAAGCCCTACTGACGTCCTACTCATACTAAAAGCCCTACTAACGTCCTACTCATACTAAAGCCCTACTGACGTCCTACTCATACTAAAAGCCCTACTAACGTCCTACTCATACTAAAAGCCCTTGTGACGTCCTACTCATACTAAAAGCCCTACTGACGTCCTACTCATACTAAAAGCCCTACTAACGTCCTACTCATACTAAAAGCCCTACTAACATCCTACTCATACTAAAAGCCCTACTAACATCCTACTCATACTCATTTTGACTTTAATTTGAGTATGTTGTGGTTGAGTATGTGAGTTTGTGTAGACGAGAAATGCCCAGATAAGTACTTACTTCAGGGAAGATTTTGTGTATGGATCAATAGGATATTTTTCCTACTCAACTGAGTGAGTGAGTGACAGAGAGTGAGTGTGTGTGTGTGTCTGTGAGTGTGTGTGTGTGTGTCTGTGTGTGTGTGTGTGACTGACTGAGTGTGTGTGTGTGTGTGTGTGTCTGTGTGTGTGTGTGTGTGTGTGTGTGTGTGTGTGTGTGTGTGTGTGTGTGTGTGACTGTCTGACTGACTGTGTGAGACCCTTACCTTAGCTGTGGTGTAGTTGACTGCGTGTGTGTGAGACCCTTACCTTAGCTGTGGTGTAGTTGACTGCGTGTGTGTGAGACCCTTACCTTAGCTGTGGTGTAGTTGACTGTGTGTGTGTGAGACCCTTACCTTAGCTGTGGTGTAGTTGACTGCGTGTGTGTGAGACCCTCACCTTAGCTGTGGTGTAGTTGACTGTGTGTGTGTGAGACCCTTACCTTAGCTGTGGTGTAGTTGACTGTGTGTGTGAGACCCTTACCTTAGCTGTGGTGTAGTTGACTGTGTGTGTGAGACCCTTACCTTAGCTGTGGTGTAGTCCACCACCTTCTTAGTGGTGAGGTCACACTTGTTTCCCACTAGAAGCTTGTTGACGTTCTCACTGGCGTAGCGATCGATCTCCTGCAGCCACTGTTTCACGTTGTTGAAGGATTCCTGCAGAAAAACCAAACAGATTATATCTGTCTGTCTGTCTGTCTGTCTGTCTGTCTGTCTGTCTGTCTGTCTATTATCATATCTGTCTGTCTGTGTGTCTATTATTATATCTGTCTGTCTGTGTGTCTGTCTGTCTGTCTATCTATCTATCTGTGTGTGTTTGCCTGTCTGTCTGTCTATTATTATATCTGTCTGTCTGTGTGTCTGTCTGTGTGTGTGTCTGTCTGTCTGTCTGTCTATCTGTGTGTGTGTGTTTGCGTGTCTGTGTGTCCGTGTGTCTGTCTTTGTGTCCGTCTGCCTGACTGTCTGTCTTTGTGTCCGTCTGCCTGCCTGTCTGTCTGTGTGTCTGCCTGCCTGTCTGTCTGCCTGTCTGTCTGTGTGTCTGTGTGTCTGTCTGTCTTTCTTTGTATGTGAGTGAGACATGTCCAATACAGAATAACTTGGATGCTTCAAAAATGTCAACTATTTTGTCAAAATCAGTGAATATCTCCTCATGATCCGCTACCTGTCTGTACTCTGTGTGAGCTGAAAAATAATCGAGTGTTAATACACAGCCTAGGCTCTGTAAACGGGCATGTTGCAAGCTACTGTGGGGCCCCTATGACAGGTAGTGGATCATGAGGAGATATTCACTGATTTTGAATAAAAAGTGATTTTGACAACAAGCGTTCTCCAGAATCACTGACTGCACCTTTAATTCCCATAAGAACTTGAGAATGGAAGTGAACATACAGTGAGAGTGAATACGGACGGGATGGGTGTGACATGATAAACAGTTAAAACAAACAGACTATCAAACAAAGCACAGTGGTAGTGAACTATTATATCGCTAAGGGCAACGGGGAAAGGCTTTATGAAGCTCTGGGAACCTATCATGGTTGTCATGACAGATCAACATTTTTTTTACATTTTTAATTATATTTTTATATATATTTTATTGTAATTAATTTTTATTTTATATAATTTATTATAATTTAAAAAAAATTAAATATATTTTATAACAGTTTTTCTTTTATTTTTATTTATAAATAAATTACTTAAATTGTGTTCTTAAGATGGTGAACATGTTTGTTTGTGTTGAAATAAAATATAAAATATAAAATATAAACGGTAAATGGACTTGACTCATTTCTCAGCCCCGAAGCGCTTTACATTTCTTACCACATTCACACACCGATGAATGAAAAAGATTTATATTTTTGTATAGATATAAAAAAATAAAAAAATAAAAAATAAAAAAATAATTAAAAAATAAATAAATAAATAAATAATAAAAGAAAGAAAGAAAGAAAGAAAGAAAGAAAGAAAGAAAGAAAGAAAGAAAGAAAGAAAGAAAGAAAGCCTGACTGACCTGGTCCGTGACATCATACACCACTATGATGCCGTGAGCCCCTCTGTAGTAGCTGGAGGTGATGGTTCTGAATCTCTCCTGTCCGGCCGTGTCCCACTGAAACACAAACACACAGAGGGCAACATTTAAAACCACCGCTACGTGATAAGGCTTAAACCAGGGTTTTTCCTGCACAGAGAATGTTTTGGTGCCCCCCAAAGTGGTTTTATGCCCCCCTATCCCCCCAAAGGAAAATCACCAGAGCCAAAATGACAAATTGAGAATATATTTAGCAATTTAAAACCTCTCCAAATGTGTTGCTAGTTCAGCCCAATACAAGTCCTCCTTCTTGTAGGGCTGGAGGATGCAATGCATTTCAATTTATATATTACTGCTTCCCTCCATCATGAAAACAAAATAATCGTAATAAAACGATCATTGAAACTCTCCTTTCTCAACCCCACACCGCTCTTAAAATTCACAAACTTTGCACCTTTACTGTTGCGTTCGCGACCCCAAAAAAGTTGTTCCGTGTTCTCACCCCCCAAAGGCCCATTCTGAGCCAGGAAAAACCCTGGCTTCAACACAATTTAGCAATTCAAAAGTTGAGTTCTGATGTTCTGTAAGCTGTTAAGATAAGGGTGGGTGAGTGAGTGAGTGAGTGAGTGAGTGAGTGAGTGAGTGAGTGAGTGAGTGAGTGAGTGAGTGAGTGAGTATCTGAGTGAGTGAGTGAGTGAGTATCTGAGTGAGTGAGTATCTGAGTGAGTGAGTGAGTGAGTGAGTGAGTGAGTGAGTGAGTGAGTATCTGAGTGAGTGAGTGAGTGAATATCTGAGTGAGTGAGTGAGTGAGTGAGTGAGTGAGTGAGTGAGTGAGTGAGTGAGTGAGTATCTGAGTGAGTGAGTGAATATCTGAGTGAGTGAGTGAGTGAGTGAGTGAGTGAGTGAGTGAGTGAGTGAGTATCTGAGTGAGTGAGTGAGTGAGTGAGTGAGTATCTGAGTGAGTGAGTATCTGAGTGAGTGAGTGAGTGAGTGAGTGAGTGAGTATCTGAGTGAGTGAGTGAGTGTCCTGTCTACTTATCTTTTTACTACACTACATTCTCAAACTTACAATCTGCAGCTTTATGGTTTTGCCGTCCAGCTCGATCGTCCTGATCTTGAAGTCCACACCGATAGTACTAATGTAGCTCTCTGTGTACGTGTCATCCTACGAACACACACACACACACACACACACACACACACACACACACACGAGTCAGATAGAAAGGTCAGTTTTCAATATGATTAAGGGTAACTAAGTTATATAATGGCTTTTCAGACATAGCAAAGACAAAACTGTTCCTCTATTCATTCTTACAGAAGATGCCTAAAAGACCAATTAACTGGTATTTAACCCCTGTTTTTACACATGTACTATTGCATCCATGTCTCATCTGTTTCACTGCTAGAGACATGCATCATAACTTTGGCTCAGAAGTTTAAGGTGGAGTCAGTGATTCTGGAGAACGCTTGTTGTCAAAATCAGTGAATATCTCCTCATCATGATCCGCTACCTGTCTGTACTGTGTGTGTGCTGAAAAACAATCCGGTGTTAATACACAGCCTAGGCTCTGTAAACTGGTATGTAAACAATGGGAGCTTATAGATAGCAACATATCCGTTTACAGAGCCTAGGCTGTGAACTAACACTGGATTCTCTTTTCCAGCGTGCACACACAGTACAGACAGTAATTCAATACTATTGTTCTCATGATAGTCGGCTGTTTCTTTAGTGTATTATCAATGTTATGTTGCCAATGCCATATCATTTTATAAAAGTTTGTTTTCTGTTCTCTA
>CASHTC010001505.1:503646-523646 GCA_949357725.1 Hyperoplus immaculatus | reverse complement strand
TATCTATCTATTTATCTATCTATCTATCTATCTATCTATCTATCTATCTATCTATCTATCCCTCCCTACTATGACTGCTTAGTTGCACCATAGCCTGGCTGCATTACCTAACTAACTCCACATCACTAGTGAATGTTGTAACTTCCTGTTTGCAGTGGATCAATTACACTCGTGTTAAAGTTGAACCAACACGGATCTGTTGAGACATTCGAATTCAGCTCAGAGTGTCTGTCTGTCTGTCTGTCTGTCTGTGAGGGAGTGAGTGAGTGAGTGAGTGAGTGAGTGAGTGTGTGTTGTGTGTATGTGAGTGTGACTGTGTGTGTGTGTGTGTGTGTGTGTGTGTGTGTGTGTGTGTGTGTGTGTGTGTGTGTGTGTGTGTGTGACACTGACCCTGTATTCAAAAACAATTTTCAAGCACTGGTTTATTTTGAGATTGTGGTCTATTTATCTTCCATAACATGTCTTCTTTCATACTAGTATAAATCAAAAAGGTACAACATGTACATTCAGGTGTTTATTTGACTAAACCTTGTCTGTTTGCGTCTGTATATTTCTCCTATGCAACCATCTTTAACGGACATTGTCGTAACATGTTTAATTATTTTGTTTTTTCCT
This sequence comes from Hyperoplus immaculatus, assembly GCA_949357725.1. Taxonomy (NCBI): domain Eukaryota; kingdom Metazoa; phylum Chordata; class Actinopteri; order Uranoscopiformes; family Ammodytidae; genus Hyperoplus; species Hyperoplus immaculatus. Next base: position 523,031 of record CASHTC010001505.1, on the reverse strand, counting down.
TGTAAAGTTAAATTTTGGGTTCTAGAATTTAGCCATTATAACAAAATTAATCACTGCAAATATTTTTTTTTAAGTTTATTATTTTTCAAAAGTCCAAACTAAGACAAAACCTTCGCGTATGTGTTGTTAATAATAGTTAATAACAAACGTTCAGTTTTAATGATATTATAACAAAAAGGGAGGATACAGAAATTCTTCAAATTCTTGGGTTTTTTACTTGAAAATTAAAATGAAAGGATGTGGAATTAACCATTATAATAACGTTAATAGTGTACAAGTAGTAGTTTTTCCTACGTATTACTTATATGTTTGTTAATAAAAAGTAGGCTACACACAGGTTTATATACAGATATTCTTGACAGTTGGACCGAAAGCCAAATCAACCGCTGAATAAACTGCGTGGACATTGTCTTTGTGTTCACTGCATTACGAAACTGTCAGTGTCAAGTGTATTTACACTCAACCTCAACAACAACAACCCTTTAAAAGTGTCAGGTAACGCTACGTATAGCTCCTGCATTTAGCCGACTAGCTTAGCCGCTAACCCTACTACACAGTCAAGTACGTGTAAGTAAGCTAAATAAACACTGTAGGCGAAACACACATAAATATTCGATTGGATCGGTGTTATATTGACAGGAAAATGTCCTAAAACAAGAGTGAGGGGTTAGAAATCAACGCTGTCATTCGAGTTTGCGACCAGCCGTTAGCTCCGTTTAGCTTAGCACAGGAGACAAAGCAGCTGACGTTCATTTAGTACACAACCAACGTCTACCAGGTTGCACCGAAAGCTGTGACCCATCTGAATGTGTGACCCTAGATGAGCGCTGTTCTTATTGATCAACCACAGTCTCACAGTGAAATATAGGCTATGTAAAAGCGTTAATTCATAGTTGTTATAGGCCTTCACTCTATTGAAAATCAGTTAAAAAATAAGGACAGAATTCACGGGATCACATATTCTGACGAGTAACAGTTTTCGTTGGAACACCTAGCACCCGGCTAGCTGGCTAACGTTAGCTCGTTAGCTTAGCGTCCCCCGGCTAACTGACAGCTCATCATAAACCAAACGTTAAAAACAACCCAAATGAACACTTACTATTCGGGATTCATCGTCGACTACAGGTGATAAAGTGATGTTAGCGTGAAAGCAGCTGGACGTCGTCACAGATTAGCCGCAGAGAGAGAGAGGAGACGCCGTTTTTTCTTGTCGGTTTTCTTTTTTTCTTTTTTTTTTGCTCAGGAAACTGGATAAACTGGTTGTCGCAGCCACAACAGCATAATCGAATCAAATATGGCTGTCAGCAATACCAACCCGGAAGTACCACGCACTAGGAAACATGGGTAGTGTAGTCTTGTGGCAATGGGCGTTTTTTTTTTACACAGTAGATAGATGGAGGGAGGGAGGGATAGAGAGATAGAGTGAGAGAGAGAGAGGGAGAGGGAGAGAGAGGGAGGGATAGATAGCTAGATAGACGGACAGACAGAGAGATAGATAGATAGATAGATAGATAGATAGATAGATAGATAGATAGATAGATAGATAGATAGATAGATAGATAGATAGATAGATAGATAGATAGATAGATGGATAGATAGAATGACATTTTAAGAGAAGAAATTGCAAATGTGTTAAGGGTCACTGTGTAGCTTCAGAGGAGGGGGGTTTGTTTATATTCACAGAGCCTGCAGTTAGTTTACTAAACATATTTTCTCTACATGTAATTCTTGGTATTGAATAATTCTATCATCATTAGTCAAAACTAAATAATTTTAAGGAACCTGGAACCAAACGTTAAGACTAGAATATGTTTGTAAACCAAACTGTGGGCTCTGCTGCTGTAAACAACAACAGTGAAACAGTAACTTTTCAGGAAGCTTTCTAACTTCAAACAGTGTTCCAGGGATCACATTTAAACCTGTGAGGAAAGTTTGTTTATTCAGTTCTGAGAATAAACCTTTGAAAATGTTTCACTTCTCTGACACACCCAAAGTTACACACTGCACCTTTAATAAAAATTTAAATTTGTAAATTATACGGATCTGATCTCCATGGCTTTTATCTGTGATCTCTCTCATGTGGAATCCATCTCTATCAAAATAATTCAAGTGCTCACATCCAAGATTTTTTAAATGTTCTTTTATTCCTTTATATAAAAATATACAGGTGAAACTCGAAAAAAATATATATTGCAAAAGTTCATTTATTTCAGTAATTCCATTTAAAAGGTGAAAATAACATAGTATATAGACTCATTACATGCAAAGTGAGATATTTCAAGCCTTTATTTGTTATAATTTTGATTATTATGGCTTACAGTTTATGAAAACCCCAAATTCAAAATCTCAGAAAATTTAAATATTTCATGAAATCAATAAAAAAGGGATTTTAAATACAGAAATGTCGACCCTCTATAAAGTATAATCATCCATATGTACTCAGTACTTGGTTTGGGCCCCTATTGCATGAATTCTTGCCTCAATTCCAATTCATTTTCCATGATATTCTAATAATATGAGTTCCACCTGTACAATATATGATTAACGTGAAATACACAGGTTGGAAAATTGTACTTTAAAGAGACAGCATTTTATATTTGTACATTAATCAGAAGTGTCACGGGTCTACCACGCTCTATAGGGTCTGTCTGAACCATTCTTATCCTGCGTTCCAAATCGCATACTCTTTCTTTTTTCTACATACTACATCTGACCATAAACATAATCTAGTTAGGATGCAGTATGCTACAATTGGGACATACTTTTTACTTATTTATTTCATCATAACATGGCGCCTTGATCTTGCCTCTTGCTTTTATATCCATCTCATCGCCGGTTGTTTTCATACGGAGGCTTCGTCGATGTGACGTAACTTCCGGTGTGCACTTGTTTGAGGGTCAGAATCGCCTAAATAGCAATGCTGTTTTCGACACTAAAAATCTCGGGCCGGATGTAGTAGACATCCAGGTATTTTAAGCATACTAAATCTGGCCACAAGAATCAGGACATCCTAAATCTTTATTCTATCGTACTAAATGGTAGATATTATGGGGATTGGAACGCAGGGTTAGTCTGGCCCCTCACTTGAGAACAATTTGCCCTAACAGTAGCACCAGACAACACAGCCCCCACAAACACCTCCACCACCTTAATGCTAAATCCCATTTAATATTAGCTCCAGCGCCCCTGACTCCTGGAACAACTTACAGCAACACATTCAAATGAAATACCTTCATATCCTTTAACCAATTCAAACATATTATCTTAAATCTGACTGTGGTGCAAACTAAATCAAATCAGTTTTATTTGTATAGCCCAACATCACAAATAGACAGTGGGCTTTACATTCCATACAGTATGACACCCTGCCCTTATCTATCTATCTATCTATCTATCTATCTATCTATCTATCTATCTATCTATCTATCTATCTATCTATCTATCTATCTATCTATCTATCTATCTATCTATCTATCTATCTATCTGTCTATCTGTCTATCTGTCTATGTATCTATCTATCTATCTATCTATGACACCCTCTGCCCTTACACCCTTAGCTCGGCTGAGAAAAAACTACCGGTAAAAAACCCTTTACCGGGATTAAAACATGTTTGAAGAAATCGCAGGCAGAGTTGACGAAGTAAGGGATCCCTCTCCCAGGACGGACATGCTGCAATAGATGTCATGAATAGAGAAAAATCACGAAGGAATTTGATCAGAAACTAAGGTTACCCACGGCATGGCAGGAGGGAATCGGCCAGGAGAGGAGACTGACTGAGGGGAGACCATGTGGAGTGAGGAGGATGGATGACCAGGTTTGGCCGATGGAGCAGCTAGCGTTAGCCGGCACTCGATAGCTAAACGAGGGTGACCCGCTAGCAGCCAGTCCATAGCTAAAGGGTCAGGTTTTTTTTTTATCTCCCCGGCCAGATCTAGGATGTCACGTTGTTGTTTCCTCATCGCGGCAACTTCTCCAGAAAGGAAGTCCAGAGACCTTTTAATGTCCTCGGCTTCTTCGGCCGTGAAAGCCTTCTTCGGCCCCATTCTTCTTCTCCTGCTTTTGGCAGCTGTCAGCCGGCCAGCTGTTAGCACTGTCGGCTGGTAGCCTAGCAGCCACATGTCGTTTCAAAGTCCGTTAATCCAAATCAGAGTCGTTAACCAGGCAGGGGTCTTTACCGTGTAATATCAATCAGTCCAATGTCCAAAATCCAAAATCAGTGGTCGATAGTCCAGAAAAGTGTCAAAAAACCAAGTACCAAACAACTCACAGAAAATTCAAACGCTTTGACAGGAAGCGGAAGGGGTTAAAGGCGGAGGAGACCACCTGTGAAAGTCAGCGGACACTGTGGTTGACCTGGCCGGTGTTGGAGGCACTCGGTGGCAGGTAGGGATGGAAATATCCACGATGTTGTTGTCAGCTGGTGGTGTCAGGCTATGTGTGACAGGGGGGAGAAGCGGGGAACAAACAGTGCGCGCGTCCTCCTCTCAATGATAAGAAAATCCCACGTCTGGATAATCCAATCCCAGTCCCAAATCAGACTGGGATTGGGAATGATCAGTCTACTCACTGCACTAGACAGGAGTGACGATCAGAGGTGCAGAGTTTTTACCACCTTCATTAGGACAAGGACCAAAGTACGGGAGGAGTTTCTCAGTGAAGCAGCAGCCGGTGAAGGAGAAGATAAGATCTGCAGCATCTACGTCATAGAAGGAGACCAGGCCCTCCTCATAATCCACAAACACCCCCACCTTCTGAGGAGGGGGCTTCAGAGAGCGATAGACCGAAGAACCAATTCTGTATGAGTTTCCTTTTCTGAAACATATCGTCCAGTAACCATCCTCAGGGCTCAGTGGGATGTTTTCTTTCCTGTTGATCGACTCTCTGGCCACTCCTAAATTCCACTTACTTTTCCGTTTGACCTGAACCTCGTAGTAAGATCTGCCTGAAGAGAAAATCTGCTTTCCCAAGATGGAAATGGATTTAGAAAACCTCTCTGGGTTGTCAGGGAGATTCTTCCTCACATCTCCATGGGTCACTTGTTTCCCATCACCAGACAGGACGAGCTCAGGATGTGCTGTATCAGGATCAAGAGTCACATCCACTGCAAACTGCTGGACCCTCTTCAACTCCATCAGCTTCTTTATCTCTTCTCTGAGTATCTCCTCCAGCTGAGCTACAGCTTTCTCAACAGTCCCCTCGTATGACGGTGGACGGACGCTGACCTCTGTCCAGTCCTTGGTGGGTGGAGCAGCTTTCAGGGACTGGACACTCTGCAGAAGATGGAGTTGGTCTTCAGACTGAGAGAGATGTTCCACCTCAGTCTTTCTCTTCATCAGATCAGAGATTTCTTTTTCCAGTTCTTTGATGAAAGCTTCGGCCTGTTTTTCTGTTGTTTCTTGTTTCTCTTCGATCGTGTTGATGAACTCATTCAGGCCTTTCTCTACAGACTCCTTCAGAGAAGTGAAGACCTCAACACCTTTTGCTATCTCTCTGTCTGCATCTCTCTCACTGAAGTAAACCGAGAGTTCAATCTGCTGAATCTTCAGTCGTCTCTTCTGGATCATCTGCTGAAGTTCAGCCTCTGTCTTCCCCAGCTCCGCCTTCTGTTCTTCATATTCTTCTCTCAGAGGAACACACTCATGAGTCTTGTGGTCTAAAACAGAGCAGAGCATGCAGACGCATGTCTGGTCTGTCTTACAGAACAGCTCCAGAGGTTTATCGTGCTTCACACACATCCTGCCTTCCAGGTTCTCCACAGGGTCGATCAGCTGATGTCTCTTCAGACGTGAAGCCGTCAGATGAGGCTCCAGGTGAGTCTCACAGTAGGAGACCAGACAATCCAGGCAGGACTTCAGGGCCTTCAGTTTGGCTCCAGTGCAGATGTCACAGGGAACTTCTCCTGGTTTGGCAACGTGTTGCTCTGAGCTGCTGCTGGCTTCCTGTTGAGCTGACGCTCTGAACTGACCAACCATCTCAGAGATGAAGGTGTTGACATGTAGCTCAGGTCTTGTGGTAAAAACCTTTTTACACATTGGACACTTGCGGGGGACATTAATATTCCAGTTTATAGTGATGCAGTTTTTGCAGAAGTTGTGCCCACATGATGTGGTGACAGGATCAGTGAAGACATCCAGACAGATGGAGCAAAGGAACTGGTCTTCTGAATGCAGACAGTTGGCGGCAGCCATGTCTAGACAATAGGAACACAAGTTTCTCTTGATTTTTGTTTGATAAAATGTTTGATTAAGATGTTTTTTCTGACACAATTTGGATTAACAGCTTAAAGGAGTTTATTCAAATGGCATAGAAGAAAACAAAGCCTGATTAAGGTTAGGTGCTAAGGGGCTGATCTATTAAACGTTTTCGCGTACAAAACATGTGCAAACTATCAAGCTGAGCTACTAACGCGTGCGCACAAGGATTGCGTGTCAAATAACAAGCGCTGTCCATGTAGTACGTTTGCCTTGATGAATATACAACATCAGGTGTTTCTTCCTGAGTGGGCAAAATATGGGAGGAGTAAATGCAAGAAGCTCTGGCAAACTTTCACTTTCCGTTTCTTTGGCGTATGACGTTTTAACAGGTCTGACTACATGCCATTTGAGGGTTGGTTTGGAAAGCAAACAGACAGACAGTATAGTATTTGATTTAGGAAGAATGATAATGGAAATTCTGCAAACTATGGGAGGAGTAAATGCAAAAAGGATAATTTAGCACACACACGGTGATTTACACAAACCAAAAGTGCAATATTTTATGCCTCATTTCCACCGATTAGAGCGGGTCGGGTCGGAGCGGAGCGGCTCAGAGCGAGACAGCTCACTTTTAAGAATCTCGGTGGTGTTTCCACCGCCGACCCTACCCTTACTGGTAGGGCTGTGTTATGACCCTACCTTTACTGGTAGGACGGGGTTTAGGCTGGACTGCTATAGCCGCCACCAGAATATGGGTCAAACTATCGGGCTGTGGAACAACTGTGGTCAAGCCAGCGGTCTCTCGTTTTTGCTTGGTCAAACCAGCCGCTTCTTTATTTATTCCCCCCTTGTTGATGTGAGTGTATTATGCCGGTAAATGTACAGAGACGGCTCGGTGCAAACCGACAGAGACAGTGAGCGAACAGCGCTGGCTGCGGCAGCTACGTGACATCGTAGCAGTGGGACACAGTGTAACCAACTGAGTAATATAATGACGAGGAAAAACACCACACAATAAACAGTGCTGCGCTCACATTTTCGCCAAAACACAAGACTCTCTTCACTCTTGCCGAGGTGACTGACTACACACGGCAGAAATGATTATTTCGACCAATCAAGGGACGGCATGTGTAGCTCCGCCTTTTCGGCACCCTTTCAGGCGGCTGGTACCCCAACGGAGGAGTACTGAGATTAGGAGCGGCTCAGAGCGGTTACGTGCGCTTAAATCGTACCCTACCCAACTTTTGGCAAATGAAAAGCCAAACTACCCGGACCGAACCGCTCCGACCCGCTCTACTCGTGGAAACGAGGCATTAGAATGCTCTTGCAATTTAGCACCCTTTATTTCAGATAAACCCTGAAAGAGATGAGACTAAGTTTTATGTTGGAAAGTTCTATCAATCGTACTGATGTTGATATGTCATTTTTAAGGATCAGTCATTACATCATGAGAATGACATCCTGTCTGAGTAGAGCTGAATATTGTAAATAATGATCAATTGTACTCACCTCTGTTTGGTGTAGACTTTGCTGTGCTGTTGAGCAATTCCTAATGAACGCAGGTGGATTTTTTCATGTGTTGCTCTGGCAAACTTTCACTTTCCGATTCTTAGGCGTATGACGTTTTAACAGGTCTGACTACATGCCATTAGAGGGTTGGTTTGGAAACAAACAGACAGACAGTATAGTATTTGAGGAAGAATGATAATGGAAATTGTACAAGTTTATAATAAATGTATGGCAGCATGAGCAATGACTTAATGGTGGCAGGGTTTGGACGATGACCTGTGTCATACTGGTTATACTGGTAAAGCTGATCCAATCAGAGCTTTGTAGGTGCGATTTAGAAAAGGGAAATCATTTTGTCAGCGCTTGAGCCAGAAAAATATTTACATCCATGAACAAAAGTAAATGGTAAATGGACTTGACTTATATAGCGCTTTTATAGCCGATTTTCTCAGCCCCAAAGTGCTTTACATATCTTACCACATTCACACACTCACTCATACACCGATGGTAGAAAAGTAACTAATGAAACAGTGTTTCCACAAGTCAGACTGGGGTTGGGAATGATCAGGCTACTCACTGCACTAGACAGGAGTGACGATCAGAGGTGCATAAAGCATAAAAATGCCAAAAAATATCTTAAAAGACTTGATGAATTCTTGAACTTCTTTTTAGGGAGAAACAAGATGACTTATCTCTCCTTCAGCTGTTCTGTCACTTTGAGAAACTGAGGGGAACTTCCAATTTCATCTCAAGGCAATTGAACCTTTTCCTCTTTTTGCCCTCATGTTTATACCAGGAAGTAAACCCTCAGACTTTCCTGTGAGGCTCGGAGTAATCCCACCTGTGAGGCTCGGAGTAATCCCACCTGTGAGGCTCGGAGTAATCCCGCCTTTATTGATTTAGTGGTCGGTAGATTAAAACTAAAATAATAATTATAATTCACTCATGGTGTTTTTTTTTCTTTTTAAGATTTTTTTTTTGCATTTGTATGCTTTATTGATAGTGTAGAGACAGAGTTGAAATGGGGCAGAGAGGGGAGTGACATGCAGAGAACGACCGCGGGCTGGAATCGAACCCGGGTCCGCTGCTGGCCGAGGCCCATGGGGGGGGGGGGGAGACGCCATACCAACTGAGCTAAGGACGCCCCCTATTCATGGTGTTTTAATAAAAAACCAAAATCAGCAAGACAGCTAGTGGTTTATTGACACACCTATTGTGAATCTAATGAATCCATTATCAATTTGAGCTTGTGGTGACGTGGTTAGACCCCCCACAAAGCGTCTCTGTCCTCTTCACAGCAGACCCGGGTTAGAATCCAGCCCGGGTCGTTCTCTGCATGTCATTCCCCTCTCTGACACATTTCCTCTCTGTCTCTACACACTGTCTAATAAAGTAAAAAATGCCCCCAAAAAAATATAAATAAATACAAATCTAAATGCCTCTTCCACCTCTAAATACATTCAGGAAAACCACGACAAAAATATGATATCCACAATAAAACATTTATTGTTAAAACGCGTTGGAATCTGTTAAAGTGCTTCACAGAAAAATAAAACCAACAAACAAGATTTCAAATTCAAAAAGTGACTTTGCGTTCATGATTTAAAAATAAGGAAATTTAACTATTTAGAACCGAATTATCTTAAAGGAACAGTACGTCATTTAAAAAAAAATTCATTTACAATTTGTTTGCAATATGATAATTATGTTTATGAAATGTTTCTTTAAATCTTTTAATAAAAATGAGGATTGCTGTCTTTAGTCTTATTTAACATCTTGGAAAATGCTCTTGTTTGCTTTCTTTCCAAGCCTGATATTCAGAGTGTATGTGTGGTGGGTGTGTGTGTGTGTGTGTGAGTGAGTGAGTGAGTGAGTGAGTGAGTGAGTGAGTGAGTGAGTTAGTGAGTGAGTGAGTGAGTGAGTGAGTGAGTGAGTGAGTGAGTGAGTGAGTGAGTGAGTAAGTGAGTGAGTGAGTGAGTGAGTGTGTGTGTGTGTGTGTGTCTGTAACCCTCTCTCTCTCTCTCTCTCTCTTTGAATTCTCGGAGGAAAGCAAGATAATAAGTGCATTTCCCAAAATGTTGAATAGGACAAAAAACAGATATAAAAATGGTTTAGTAAGATACAAAAAATATATAGTTACAATAGAAACATGAATATGAGCATTTAAAGTTTAGTTTGAAAAATAAAAATAAAAATAAAAACATACAAGAAGGCGATGGTCAGCTGATTATAATTGATTTTAGGTCAGACAGTGCTGAATATTAGCATTTCTGACAGCAGTCCATTAGTTTGAATCTTCTATATTCCAGTTTTCTAAGGGAACATATCTCCACTGTAGTGCTGCATTGGTGTAGTTTTAAACGTGCGTCTTTTGCTGCAGGAATTCTGGGTAAATACAACAACACTAGTCGGTGCATCGCCATCTACATGAGGTAAAGCCTTCAGTGATGGCATATGGATTTTATACCTTCTGCTGTACGTCCAGGTTTTTTCTTCTTAGCAGTAGAATCAACAACTGAAACATTTCTTGGGCTCTTCTCGGGAGATTTTTCTGAGCTCCTGCACCAGTGTCAGGGGAGGGGGGGGCACCAGTTTGTAAACGCTGCCACACTGAGAAATACAGAGAGTTTAGTGGAGCTGATAATAGGCTTGAATAACCATTTAGTCATTTCGTAGCTCAGAGGTTGTTGGTTGTTTGCTGTCTCTGTCTCCGCCTCTCCATCGCTTGCTGCTTCTTCAGCTCAATCTCAGCCAGTGAACATTTACCAGCAACTGAAGAGAGAGAGACATTGAAAGGAGAAGTCACTGATGCTTTTTTGTTATTATACGTGTTAAATCCACACACACACACACACACACACACACACACACACACACACACACACAATTACAGAGGCTTCAGACGCACAAGCAAAAACATTGTCCGAACGCACACATCAGACGACACACACAGGAACACACACCAAAGAGATAGATAGATAGATACACACACACACACGCACGCACACAACCCTCCGAAGAGACAACCACACACACACACCCCTCCTTCCTCCCTCCCTCCCTCCCTCCCTCCCTCCCTCCCTCCCTCCCTTCTTAAATCTCACCTTTGTTGGTGGCCGTAGTAGGCAGCGGGTTGCTGGGCTTCTTAAAGGTGAACTGATCTTTACGGCCGTTTCCATGGACACACGTCAAACTGTTATTCACTGATCCCGAAATATTTTCAGCTTGTTGTGTTTGTCTGAAAGAATCCGTGGCTGTGTTCATGTGTACCCCACCTGCCCTAGCCAATGACGTGCCGGCTGGTTTAAACGGCATTTGTTTGTGTGGTAGAGTTTGTGCATTGGTCTGCTTGTGTGGGTGTGGTTGGTGCCTATAATTGTCCGGTTGTAACGCTGCTCTCTGATTCGTTGAGGGCTTGGTGGTGGTGATGTCACAAGCAGGAAGTGAATAAGCAACCAATGACGTGCCGGCTGGTTTAAACGGCATTTGTTTGTGTGGTATAGTTTGTGAATTGTTTTGTTGTTTGAGCGGTTGTAACACTGCTTTCTGATTCGTCGAGGGCTTGGTGGTGGTGATGTCACAAGCAGAAAGTGAATAAGCAGCCAATGACGTGCCGGCTGGTTTAAACGGCATTTGTCTGTGTGGTATAGTTTGCGAATTAGGCTTGTGTTGTTGTTGTTGGTGCCTATAATTGTCCGGTTGTAACGCTGCTCTCTGATTCGTCGAGGGCTTGGCGGTGGTCATGTGACAACCAGGAAGTGACTGTTTAGTCGTGTTAGAAAAAACGATTTGGTTCTTCTCGAGGTCTTCACACATCTCACTAAACAAGTCGTCGTCCGCCGGGTCGTCCCAAACCGGGTCGGACGCGAAAAACACGTTCAAATCCTCGTCTTCCATTGAATCGGGGACATTTCTCTGTACCAAGCTGACACTATTAACCACTCCTTTGGGTATGTGTGGATAGCTTGGAGGTGTGTGTTTGGATGCAGCTTGGGATTTTTCATTTAAACCAGAAGTCCTTTGATTAAAATGTGTTTTTTTTTGGGATCCCACCTCGAAAAAGCTATCCATACGAGAGTCCGTTTTTTTATCTGATGTATTCAAATTGAAATCCACCTTTGCGTTGTTGTTGTTGGTCCATGTGTGTGTGCTTGGGGCCGTTTGTTTACTAGCTAACGGTCTGGATTTGACAGTTGAGCTTGCAACTGAGGCACTTTGATTAAAAGGTGGTTTCTGAGAGGTTTTTTGGGATACAACGTCGACAGAAACTCCCGAAAATAAACTGTCCGTGCGAGTGTCTGTTTTATCCGATTTCTTCGCGGAGTGATCTACCTTCTCCTTATCGGTCCAAGATAAATCCGTGTTGATTTTTCTCGCTGAATTCGAACTAGGATTTGACTCAAGTTTAAAAGTCGCTCTCTGTCTCAAGTTGTCCTTTTTTCCGGCTTTACAGACGGCGTATTGGCTGATGTGTAGTCCGCCGATGGGAGGTTTAAATGTACTTTCAGTGTGAGTGAGTTTCTGGGTGGAGGAGTGTTTTGGACCGGAGAACTTCCACGGATTTTGCGTCAGTTCCAAAACCAAGGAATCGTTTAGCAAGTCGTCGTTTTCCCAATCGTCCTCAAATTCGTTACTTGCCGGAACTACTTTTTTAGGAGTAAAAGTGGGACTACTTTTTGAAGAGGAGGAGGCGGCGGCGGAATTTTTTCCGGACAGTTTAACTTGCGTCACTTGACTCAAATTTCCGCTTATCTGTTGAGTGGGTCCGTCGAACAGGAAGTCCAAATCGTCGTCCATGTGTAGATCCATTTGGACCTGAATGTCGGTCACAGCCGAGGACTTAAAAGCCGGTTCGCTGTTCACGGGAACGGAAAATGAAAAGTCGTCTTGATTCTGATGGTCTGAGGTTTCTAGTAAGTCCTCTGACAGTAGCTCCACATCGTTCCCTTCTTCTTCTGCGTCTTCTTCTTCTTCTTCTTCTGCGTCTTCTTCTTCTTCTTCTTCTGCGTCTTCTTCCTGGTGAAACATGTTGAAGTCAAACTGTTTGGCCAGTTTCAATAAGTCCTCAACGCCGCTCGGCCTGAAAGAAAAACAAACAAAACACACAGTACAATAACAGTTAGCTTAATGTGGCTTTTATGGAAAAATGCACGGATGAAAGTGTCTGTGTGTGTGTATGTGTGCGAGTGACTGTGTGAGTGAGTGCGTGCATGAGTGTGTGTGTGCGTGCGAGCACCCCCCCTGTGTGTGCGTGAGTGAGTGAGAGAGAGAGAAAGAGAGACAGAACAACAGACAGAGAGACAGACAAACAGACAGACAGACAGACAGACAGACAGACATACAGACAGAGAGAGAGACAGAGAGAGAGACAGAGAGAGAGACAGACAAACAGGCAGGCAGGCAGACAGACCGACAGAGACACAAACAGACAGACAGACAGACAGACAGAAAGAGAGACAGAACAACAGACAGAGAGAGAGAGACAGACAAACAGGCAGGCAGACAGACAGACCGACAGAGACACAAACAGACAGACAGACAGAAAGAGAGACAGAACAACAGACAGAGAGAGAGAGACAGAACAACAGACAGAGAGACAGAGAGAGACAGAGACACAAACAGACAGACAGACAGAAAGAGAGACAGAACAACAGACAGAGAGAGAGAGACAGAACAACAGACAGAGAGACAGAGAGAGACAGACAAACAGACAGACAGGCAGGCAGGCAGACAGACAGAGACACAAACAGACAGACAGAGAGAGAGAAAGAGAGACGGACAGACAGAGCAACAGACAGAGAGAGAGACAGACAGACAGACAGACGGTTTACCTTGGAGATTTCTTCTTGGCTTTCGGAGCCTGGAGGTCCGGAGTACAGGGGATGGTGGCGCTGTCTCCAATCCACTGCTGTAAGGTCGGCTCTGCTGCCTTCGGTCTGCCATGCTGCAGACACAGACACACACACACACACACACACACACACACACACACACACACACACACAAGAATATATACGATACATTATAATAATAATAAATAATGGCTGGCTTTGGGGACGTGGAACGTCACCTCGCTGTGGGGGAAGGAGCTGGAACTGGTGCGGGAGGTGGAGCGCTACCAATTAGATCTGGTGGGGCTGACCTCCACGCACAGTCTTGGTTCTGGAACCGTACTTCTGGACAGGGGTTGGACTCTATTTTTCTCTGGAGTTGCCCAAGGTGTGAGGCGCCGGGCCGGTGTGGGGATACTCACGAGCCCCCGGCTGGGCGCTACTACGTTGGAGTTTACCCCGGTGGACGAGAGGGTCGCCTCCCTACGCCTCCGGGTTGTGGGGGGGAAGACTCTGACTGTTGTCTGTGCGTATGCACCGAACAGCAGTTCGGAGTATCCGGCCTTCTTGGAGACCCTGAACGGAGTCCTGCATGGGGCTCCGGTAGGGGACTCCATAGTTCTGCTGGGAGACTTTAACGCGCACGTGGGCAATGATGGAGACACCTGGAGAGGCGTGATTGGGAGGAACGGCCTCCCCGATCTGAACCCGAGCGGTCGTTTGTTGTTAGACTTCTGTGCTGGTCATGGTTTGTCTATAACGAACACCATGTTCGAACATAAGGATGCTCATAAGTGTACATGGTACCAGAGCACCCTAGGCCGAAGGTCGATGATCGATTTCGTGATCGTATCATCTGATCTGAGGCCGCATGTTTTGGACACTCGGGTGAAGAGAGGGGCAGAGCTGTCAACTGATCACCATCTGGTTGTGAGTTGGGTCAAAGGGTGGGGGAAGACTCTGGACAGACCTGGTAAGCCCAAACGGGTAGTGCGGGTGAACTGGGAACGTCTGGCGGAGGCCCCTGTTCAAGAGATCTTTAATTCGCACCTCCAGCAGAGCTTTTCTAGCATCCCTGTGGAGGTTGGGGGCATTGAACCCGAGTGGTCGATGTTCAAAACTTCCATTGCTGAAGCCGCGGCAGGCAGCTGTGGTCTCAAGGTCTTAGGTGCCTCAAGGGGCGGTAACCCTCGAACGCCGTGGTGGACCTCGGTGGTCAGGGAAGCCGTCCGACTGAAGAAGGAGTGCTTCCGGGATATGTTATCACGGGGGACTCCTGAGGCAGTTGCAAGGTACCGACAGGCCCGAAGGGCTGCAGCCTCTGCCGTGACAGAGGCAAAGCAGCGGGTGTGGGAGAAGTTCGGAGAAACCATGGAGAAGGACTTTCGGTCGGCACCAAAGTGTTTCTGGAAGACCGTCCGGCACCTCAGGAGGGGGAAGCGGGGAACCATCCAAGCTGTGTACAGTAAGGATGGGACGCTGTTGACCTCAACTGAGGAGGTGGTCGGTCGGTGGAAGGAGCACTTTGAGGAACTCCTGAATCCGATTAACCCGCCCTCTATGTTGGAGGCAGAGCTGGAGGCTGATGGGGGATCATCGTCAATTTCCCTGGTGGAAGTCACTGAGGTAGTCAAACAACTCCACAGTGGCAAAGCCCCGGGGGTTGATGAGATCCGTCCAGAAATGCTGAAAGCAATGGGTGTGGAGGGGCTGTCTTGGATGACACGCCTCTTCAACATTGCGTGGAAGTCGGGTACAGTGCCGAAGGAGTGGCAGACCGGGGTGGTGGTTCCTATTTTTAAAAAGGGGGACCAGAGAGTGTGTGCCAATTACCGAGGTATCACACTTCTCAGCCTCCCCGGCAAAGTCTACTCCAAGGTGCTGGAAAGGAGGGTTCGGCCGATAGTCGAACCTCAGATTGAAGAGGAACAATGCGGATTCCGTCCTGGCCGTGGAACAACGGACCAGCTCTTCACTCTCGCAAGGATCCTAGAGGGAGCTTGGGAGTTTGCTCATCCAGTCTACATGTGTTTTGTAGATCTGGAGAAGGCTTATGACCGGGTTCCCCGGGAGATACTGTGGGGGGTGCTGCGGGAGTATGGGGTGAGGGTGTCTCTTCTCAGGGCCATCCAATCTCTGTACGCTCAAAGCGAGAGCTGTGTACGGGTTCTCGGTAGTAAGTCGGACTCGTTTCCGGTGGGGGTTGGCCTCCGCCAGGGCTGCGCTTTATCACCAATCCTGTTTGTGATATTTATGGACAGGATATCAAGGCGTAGTCGTGGTGGGGAGGGGTTGCAGTTTGGTGGTCTGAAGATCTCATCTCTGCTGTTTGCGGATGATGTGGTTCTGATGGCATCATCGGCCTGTGACCTTCAGCTCTCATTGGATCGGTTTGCAGCCGAGTGTGAAGCGGTTGGGATGAGGATCAGCACCTCTAAATCTGAGGCCATGGTGCTCAGCAGGAAACCGATGGATTGTCTGCTACAGGTAGGGAATGAGTCCTTACCCCAAGTGAAGGAGTTCAAGTACCTCGGGGTCTTGTTTTCGAGTGAGGGAACAATGGAACGTGAGATTGGCCGGAGAATCGGAGCAGCAGGGGCGGTTTTGCATACGCTTTACCGCACTGTTGTGACGAAAAGAGAGCTGAGTCGTAAGGCAAAGCTTTCGATCTACCGGTCGATCTTTGTTCCTACCCTCACCTATGGTCATGAAGGCTGGGTAATGACCGAAAGAACGAGATCGCGGGTACAAGCGGCCGAAATGGGTTTTCTCAGGAGAGTGGCTGGCGTCTCCCTTAGAGATAGGGTGAGAAGCTCAGTCATTCGTGAGGAACTCGGGGCAGAGCCGCTACTCCTTTGCGTTGAAAGGAGCCAGTTGAGGTGGTTCGGGCATCTGGTAAGGATGCCCCCAGGGCGCCTCCCTAGGGAGGTGTTCCAGGAGCGTCCAGCTGGAAGGAGGCCTCGGGGAAGACCCAGGACTAGGTGGAGAGATTATATCTCCACACTGGCCTGGGAACGCCTCGGGATCCCCCAGTCAGAGCTGGTTGATGTGGCCCGGGAAAGAGAAGTTTGGGGTTCCCTGCTCAAGCTGCTGCCCCCGCGACCCGATTTCGGATAAGCGGTTGAAGATGTATATGTATGTATGTATAAATAATACAATTAAATAAATTCATGGGCTGGGATCGTGATGCAGTGTTAGAGCTCTCTCTGCCTGTCTGTCTGTCTGTCTGTCTGTCTGTCTGTCTGTCTGTCCCTATCTATCTATCTATCTATCTATCTATCTATCTATCTATCTATCTATCTATCTATCTATCTATCTATCTATCTATCTATCTATCTATCTATCTATCTATACATCCATCCATCCATCTTTCTTTTAGACGTTTATAAAGATGGTCGACCGTGTCACTGACCTTTGGAGCGATTCTGTTGACGATCTCTGAAATGTCCACGACTCCAGGAGGCCTCTGCTTCAGTCCTCGTTTACCTGCAGACACAGAGAGGTTCACCGTTAAAGGCCTCAAAACCTGATATCTATCTATCTATCTATCTATCTATCTATCTATCTATCTATCTATCTATCTATCTATCTATCTATCTATCTATCTATCTATTTAACTCCATCCAAGTTAGTTAGTGTGTGTGTGAATGGGTGAATGTGGTAAGAAATGTAGAGCGCTTTGGGGCTGAGAAAATCGGCTAAAAAAAGCGTTATATAAGTCAAGTCCATTTACCATTTTAAAAGAAGAAATGTTTCTTTTATAAATAAAGAAAGGTTTTGTTACCGAATCTGTTGGGCGATGGCGAGGTGGCGTCCCAGATGATGTCTTGCTGGACGTCAGAGTCGTTGTGAGGAGACTCAGAGCTGAACACGCCTCCAGCCCGCGCTCTGGGGACGCGGGTAGGCGTCCTGAAATCTGACAGGACAAGAAGAACAAACAATAATAAATAACTGCTCGTCCCTTTGGACGTCAGGTTGAATTTACTATTTTCATATGCCGAATTACAGATTGAGACCTTGGGATTGTATATAATATATTAAATCTTGTGTAGTGATTTAGGTTTTATTTTAGATATAGAAGAAAATATTAAAATGTGAGAAATTTTAATGGAGTTTGGTAAAAAATTGTTCTTCGTAATGCGTTACCCGTCTAGCAAAAGTAAAAAATTCAAATAAAATGCTCGGTAACATAAGTCATAGCCAAATACAGTAAGTAAAGAAATATAAAGTAAAATAAGTTGCACAATTAAAATAAGTAAACAAACGCGTTACAGACTGATATAAAAAAAAATTGGAAACAATGATATTTGCAAATTAATTTCAACTATGGTAATTTTATTTCTATGCCGAATTAAAGACGGGAGCCTTACGATTGCAATCAATATATTTATTTATGTTTTGTGATGTAGGTTGTCTCTTGTATATGGAAGAAAACTCTAAAATGCGATAAATTTGAACGGAGTCCGGGCCAATTTTCTAGCTTGTAGCCTTTGTCGGCGCTGAAAAGGGAGCCACTAAACTCTTAAATAAACAGTTTTAACACAACAAAATGAACGCTAAACAAGGCTACTACTGACTTCTACTGACCTGGCTGTTTGTTTTCAGGAGAGCCAGCCTCCCCGTCTCTCTGTGTCTGCTGTGTCCGCTTGAAGCTCCTCCTCAGGCGGTTAGGTTTGGAGTGATCGCCGCCTGTCAGACCCGGTCCGGAGGGAGGCTCAAACTTAGCAACGCCGCCACGGTTCATAGTTACCGGCCCTTACGTCACCAATATGACCGTTGGGAGTTTGACGTTAACGTTGAAACAGTTTGATTTATTTTGTTATTAAAAGTTAATTTTGTTGTAAATTCGGAAACTCGGACGTGTTGTTTTGAAACGTCCCGCCATCTTGTCTTTCCCAGAATTCCTTTCGAAGGCGCGTTCAAGAGCAATAAAGCTGCGCAGGATATTGCGCATATTACACTGACATTTTATATTGGAATTATAATTTTTTTAAATCATCATCAACATACATTATTTTAAATTCCGTAACATTTATCATTAATTAAATTTATTGAACATTTAATATTTTTTTTTCTTTCGTGTTTTATTCAATGTTTTTTATTTCGTCAGAAGGATCAAATAAGTGTATACTTCTTCCTGCTCCTGTTCAGGCAGATCAATTCAATATGTTATTTGTTTATTTTGTTTATTTTTATTTATTTATTTTGTGAAATCATCTGAACATATTTTTTCTATTGTATTTTCATGCTTTTCATTTTTCTTTTTTTTTGATATGTCTGAAATAAATAAATAAATAAATAAATAAATAAATAAATAAATAAATAAATAAATAAATAAATAGATAAATAAATAAATAAATAAATAAATAAATAGATAAATAAATAAATACATTTTTATTTGATTATAAATATTTTATTTGAACAGTTGTCCAAAATGATGTCACATTTTTATATCTATTTTAATTTGTTATATAGGGTTGTCATCAAACTAAAATGTTGAGGACAGTGTCTAATGATCCGTTGTACAGTCACCAGTGGTGGACGAGGTATTTAGATTGTAGGCGTAGAGACGAACAGTCGCGATCTAGAATTGTACCACTAGGTGACGTCATATTACACGCTGTAGTGGAGCAAAAAGTATATGATCATAAATTACATGTAACAGCGAACGAGACCAACACACACACACACACACACACACACACACACACACACACACGTGCACACACACACACACACACACACACACACACACACACACACACACACACACACACACACACACGTGTGCGCACACACACACACACACACACACACACACACACACACACACACACACACACACACACA
>CASHTC010001505.1:444451-446951 GCA_949357725.1 Hyperoplus immaculatus | reverse complement strand
TACTATCTACTATTTAGTATGGTGGAAAAACGATTTAGGATGTCCCGATTCTTGTGGCCAGATTAAGTATGGTTTGAAATACCCTGATGTACATCCGGCCGAGATTTTTAGTGTTGAAAACAGCATTGCTATTTGGGCGATTCTGACCCACAATCCAGTGCACAGCGGAAGTGACGTCACGTTGATGGAGCACAATGTTATGATGAAATAAATAAGTAAAAGTATGTCCCAGTTGGGGCGCCCTAAGCTCAGTGGGTAGGGCGTCGCCCCCATGGGCCTCGGCCAGCAGCGGACCCGGGATCGATTCCAGCCCGCGGTCGTTCTCTGCATGTCACTCCCCTCTCTGCCCCATTTCACCTCTGTCTCTACACTATCAATAAAGCATAAAAATGCCAAAAAATATCTTTAAAAAAAAAAAAAGGTACAGTATGTCCCAATTCTATGCCAGAGAGAAAGTCAGTAATACATGATGATATGTGTATTTATTTTTACCTGTGTTCAAATCCAGTGTTAATACACAGCCTAGGCTCTGTAAACAGGTGTTAATACACAGCCTAGGCTCTGTAAACAGGTGTTAATACACAGCCTAGGCTCTGTAAACGGGTGTTAATACACAGCCTAGGCTCTGTAAATGGGTATGCTGTTTGGATTTTTACCTGTTTGGAGAATACAGCGATATCTTCATTGAAGGAGTCAGATGAGCAGACGTCTCCAGGCATTCCGCTCTCTCTCGGCGTGCAGGTCGCTAGCTCACACTTCTCAAATATCAGAGCTAGGAGAGGGAATAAGGGATGACTGTGTGTGTGTGTGTGTGTGTGTGTGTGTGTGTGTGTGTGTGTGTGTGTGTGAGTGAGTGAGTGAGTGAGTGAGTGAGTGAGTGAGAGAGTGAGTGAGTGAGTGAGTGAGTGAGTGAGTGAGTGAGTGAGTGAGAGAGAGAGAGAGAGAGAAGGATATAAAACTGTGACAACGTTTCTAGCTGCTTCAAACTGTACTAAAACAATGTTGTTGTAATTACTCAGAATTCCTCATGGGGGCCGACAGAAGTTACGCACCATAGCTTTAAGTACATTAAAATTGCTATGAGGAACTTTTTTAAATATTTCTGAAAAAGTCTAATTTCTCCTCTGAAATTACATGTAACAGCAAACGAGACCATCAGTGCAAAGAATGCTATTTTTATATAGTTTTTCTTAATGCTTTTGTGCTATGGCTGACCCTGGACTCCCTCTGGACTGTGGGAACTTGAGAGGGGAGATGCAGAAAGACCTATTTCAATGTGGCCAACAATTGTTCACAAAAAATAATTATTTGGAAAGCAAGGATAATTTTTCTCTTACCCATAAATGGAGTCTTTGTCCCTCTTGGTGGCATCTCCAGCGCTGGTGTGTGAGTGTGTGTGCTGTGCGTTAGTGTGTGTGTGTGTGTGTGTGTGCGGGGCGCTGGTGTGTGTGTGTGTGTGTTGTGTGTAGGGAGCGTAGGGAGCATACACACCTCCCAACCCATCCAGCCCATAGTGAGCTAGATCCTCATACTGAAACACACAGAGAAGGTACACATGAGAACTTTGACCTCTTATATACACACACACACACACACACACGCTCACACACTCACACACACACACACACACACACACACACTCACACACTCACACACACTTCTTGATGCAAAAATGAATTGAAATGCATGGTTATTAATTAATAATTGTGGAGAAGACTAAGAAGTCAGTTTTAAGTTAAATTAAAAGCATGATTTATTTCATATAAAGACTCTGATATATTTACATAATCTCTACAATCTATAAACTGTTTTTATAGATTGTGTTTTTATTTATTTTTCCAGAAAACACACACACACACACACACACACACACACACACACACACACACACACACACACACAGAATAATTAAGAATGGACACAAGAACAAAAGACAAAATAAAATAAACCACCAACTCTACTTAGGTTTGTAAGGACATTGTTTAAAGTTTAAACTAAAGGTAAATGTTAAGCAGAAAATAAAAAGTCAACGAGGTGTCATGTAGGTCCCTTCAGTACTGTTATATAGTCCAGGAAAGGCTGACATATCTGTTTAAACTTCTCTGCTTTCCCTGAAATCTCATAACAGATTTTCTCCATATATAAAGTACTCCATGAGCCACATATCAAAGCAGGGGGCTATCTCTGAAAATGCATTTCATTAAAAAAAAATCTTTAACTTAAAATCTAGATGTATTTTTTCCTTTTAGTTTTAGCTACAGGTTTCCACTGGGTGATAATGAGTTAGATAATAGGTCACGTGTTTACGTTGTAAAGAGTTTAAAAGTTTAAGCGATCTCTCGTCGTTAAAGTCTCGTTAAGTCTGTGTTCACGTGCGCGTGGATTAAACTGGTAACTGATCAGTTTTCGATCCATAAAACGGGATTTAAACTTTGACCTCGAGGATAAAGAGCGTTAAAAGCCGTGTACAAAGTTTCTTTACAGACGTTTTTCTATATTT
>CASHTC010001505.1:436951-439451 GCA_949357725.1 Hyperoplus immaculatus | reverse complement strand
AAACAACCCCATAGTGTGTGACAACCGACCCCTTGATGGGGTTGGTTGTCACAATGTGTTTTGATGATAAATTTCTTCTTTATTACAATAAGTTAGAAAAAAGTGAGGTGTTCACATTTCAAGCCAACACCTTGAGCTTCAATTTAATGTAGGAATGACTATTGAAAGATGTTTAGGTGATGAGCAATTCTCACTAGAGTACAACGTGTGCCTACTTACCCCGGTCTCCCCTACTCACTTTTGTTGCCAGCAGTTCAGACATTAATGGCTGTGTGTTGAGTTGTTTTGAGGGGACAGTAAATTCACACTGTTATACAAGCTGTACACTGACTACTTTACATTGTATCAAAGGGTCATTTCTTCAGAGTTGTCCCATGAAACGATATAATGGAATATTTGAAGAAATGTCGGGGGTGTAGGCTACTCACTTTTGTGAGATGCTGTATCTATCGCTCTGCAGCTGCAGTAGCACTGTTCTGCCACTAGGCGTCACTGAGACACTGGGTTATAAATGTGGCTGTTGCACTGACGCTCACCTGATTATAAACTGACTGTGGGCTCTTATTTTTTGAAAAACAGTTTGCAGACAGACAGACAGACAGACAGACAGACAGACAGACAGACAGGCAGACAGACAGGCAGGCAGACAGGCAGACAAACAGACAGACAGACAGACAGACAGACAGACAGACAGGCAGACAAACAGACAGACAGACAGACATACAGACAGACAGGCAGACAAACAGTCTCTCTCTCTCTCTCTCTGTCTGTCTCTCTCTGTCTCTCTGTCTCTCTCTCTGTCTGTCTGTAAATTTCTCAAAAACTAAAATCTAGATGTTGGATAATTGCCAGAGTTAAAGTATTTCATTCTCTTGGGTGTTTCCCTTAGTAGACGGTCCCTGTGCTCTCGTCTCACAGCCCGCTAAACATAGAGAGACATGTTATTAGTGGAGCTTAGAGGACCTCTGCTTTCAGTCAAAATGAGGTCGGAGCCCATTGTCTGTCTGTCTGTCTGTCTGTCTGTCTGTCTGTCTGTCTGTCTGCCTGTCTGTCTGTCTGTCTGTCTGTCTGTCTGTCTCATGATTGCAAAGATGAAGAAGTTTGGGTATAAATAAGGTTTTGCTGAAGAGTTATTGATAGGCCTATACCCGAAATTTTAATCCGTCAAAACAAGTCCAATTTTTCTATAATTGTCAAGTGAATTGTATTTCAACTTGAATTTCAAAGGACATAATGAAAAAGAAAATCCTGACCTGATTTTGTTTCTCGTAGGTAAGCAAGGGAGCGTTGACATCCAGAATCTCACCACTAGATGATGCCAACATACTTTAAAGGAATACTTCACCCACACGGAACCAGCGCTCTATCATTATAAAATCACTATTATAATATAATGAATGAGGTTTTTCTTCCCTCAGTCGTTCCTCAGTCTTCCCTTGGCCCAGCTGTCCTGTTAATCCTAACCCTTACTGTGATGTCACAAGAAGGAAACTGTAGGGTTAGACAGTGAGACCATAACACACTCTTTCTGCCTTTTCTCAGGCTAGGATGATCCGATTTCAATTTTTTTTTGCACATTTATACTAAATAGGATCTCCGAGTTCAATACACCTTCATATCAAATCAAATCAAATCAGTTTTATTTGTATAGCCCAAAATCACAAATAGCATTCGTCTCAATGGGCTTTACAGTCCATACAATATGATACAGTATGGTACAATATGACACAACATGATATAATATGAAACAATATGACACCCTGCCCTTACACCCTTAGCTCGGCTGAGAAAAAACTCCCAGTAAAAAACCCTTTACCGGGATTAAAAAAAAAAATAGAAGAAATCTCAGGGAGAGTTGACAGAGTAAGGGATCCCTCTCCCAGGACGGACATGCTGCAATAGATGTCATAAGTAGAGAAAAATCACGAAGGATTTTGATCATTGTCCAGATGTTTAGATGGTAATACTAAAGTAAAGTGCAAATAGTACGGATGCAGGACGAATTCAGATGATGCCAGAGGATCCACACCGTCTCGTCTCGTCTCCACCAGGGAAAACTAAGGTTTCCAGCACCGGGATTTCACCCCACGTCTCCAGGTGGTATCTTTAACCACTGCAGCATCTTACGCGTAGGCGATCCATTCTCAGATGTTGCCAGAGGGGAGACCAGATATATTCATATTCCCACCGGTGAAGTAGGCCTTTAATAAACCTACACACTGTACCTTTAACCACTCAGTTATTGCCATAACATTGTAGTAGTATGCCTACATTGGGAGTATTTGCAAAAACAGACCTCTCAAAAAAAATGTAAATACTTTATTTTGGGATTTTTCTTTTTAAGCACACGACTGAAAAAGTGAACACACAAACAAAAGACAAAATAAAATAAAACAGCTTACATGGCGTACTCTACTTTAACAGGTTTCTAAGGACATTGTTTAAACTTAAGGTAAATGTTAAGCAGAAAATAAAAAGTCAACGAGGTGTCATGTAGGTC
>CASHTC010001505.1:394451-416951 GCA_949357725.1 Hyperoplus immaculatus | reverse complement strand
ATTACACATTGTAACTTTAAAAAAAGGTGCTACGAAGAACTTTTAAAATATTTCTGAAACAGTCTAATTTTTCCTCTGATGATCATAAATTACATGTAACAGCAAACGAGACCATCAGTGCAAAGAATGCTATTTTTTATATATTTTTTCGCAATGCCTTTGTCATGGGGTATACGCTCACCCAGGAACAACAGCTGGCGTAGTATAAAAACACTACCGCTTTTGTCCAAAGGGGGGCGCTAGAATTAACACACACTGAAAGTTCCTCGGAGCACCTTTCGGTAAACATAAAGCTGTCGGCTGAAGCAGTAGTGGTGCGGCAAAGTTCTTATTTTCGTCAGAATCTTCCAGCTGATGATACGAGCGTGAACATTGAGCATGAGTCTCCATGGTGACACTGGACAGGACAACTGTCAAGCCAAGACATTTGAACCTGTGAATTTTAAAATTTATCATAGAAATGTATTTTTATTTATTATTTATTTTTTTTTCGGGAAATTTTCTTGTCAACTGACCCATGGAGACTCATGCTCATGACGATGTTCACGCTCGTATCATCAAATTGAAAGATGGTGGAACTTCTCTGCTCCACTATCGTAGGTGACATGGGAGAGAGAGAAAAATGCTGTGATTTATACGATGTTTGATTATTTTTTTTTGGTAATATTTTATTTTTATTTTGATAGTGTGGAGAGAGAGAGAGACAGAGATGAAATGTGTCAGAGAGGGGGAATGACATGCAGAGAACGACCCGGGCTGGATTCTAACCCGGGTCTGCTGTGAAGAGGACAGAGACTATTTGGGGGGGGAGGGGGGTCAAAACACTACACCATGAGCAACCCCCAAAACGCAGTGATTTTTACGTTGTTGATTTTTGTTATTGTCTGTGTCAACTAGGCAGCCCCTGATTGGTTCATGTAGTCGTCAATCGAGCTAGCCTCCAGTCAGACCGGACCCTCCCCACTTTCTGTCTGTTAGTGGAAGGCGTAGTAAAACTAGTGGTGGTTGCTATTACATCTACGGTGCCCGACCATCTCTACCATTGTGTCCTTGAGCAAGACACTTTAACCCCAAAACTGCTCCAGGGGCGCTGTACTATGGCTGACCCTGCGCTCTGACCCCCTCTGGAGTGTGGGAACTTGAGAGGGGAGATGAGGAAAGATGAATTTCAATGTTACCGTGTACAATTGACTAACGTAACTTAAATAGGAACAGCAGTCATGCAGAACAAACCTACATATAGGGACCTTTATGTTGAAAAAAGAACAACTTGTTTGTATTTCCTGTTTCCTGTTAATGCTAACCCTGCGTTCCAATCCCCATACTTCCCTACTATTTAGTACGTCAGAAAAAGATTTAGGATGTCCCAATACATGCACGTCAATTGTAGTATGCTGAAAATACACACATGCCCCCACTAACTCCAATAGCATTTTGGAGTATTCGTCTTTATTCTTGACAATTCTCGACATAATGAAAACAAAAATCTTCCTTATCTGATTTGTTTTCTCTCTCCTGTCTGTGGCCCTAAAACTCTTCTGTACTTTAGTATGTAGTGTAGTAAAAAGACTAAAACTCTTCTGTACTTTAGTATGTAGTGTAGTAAAAAGACTAAAACTCTTCTGTACTTTAGTATGTGGTGTAGTAAAAAGACTAAAACTCTTCTGTACTTTAGTATGTAGTGTAGTAAAAAGACTAAAACTCTTCTGTACTTTAGTATGTAGTGTAGTAAAAAGACTAAAACTCTTCTGTACTTTAGTATGTAGAGTAGTAAAAAGACTTAGTATGTGATTTGGAATGCAGGTTCTTTCTTTTTTCTATTCTACATACTACATCTGACCATAAAAAGAATCTAGTTAGGATGCAGTATGCTACACTTGGGACATACTTTAACTTATTTATTAGATGTGACGTCACTTCCGCTGCGCCCTGGATTGTGGGTCAGAATCGCCCAAATAGGATGCAGTTTTCAACACTAACAATCTTGACCGGATCTAGTAGGACATCCGGGTACTTCTAACCATCCTAAATCTGGCCACAAGAATTGGGACATCCTAAATCTTTTTTTCTACCGTACTAAATAGTAGATAGTAGGGGGATTGGAACGCAGCCTAAGTCATTTCTGGTGCCATTTTTTGTTGTATTTACACATTCATTTTTTATGTGTGGCGAAGAAAGTGAACTCATCTTTTAAAGGAAAGTGCCTGAAGCCTCCTCTTCATTTACGTCCCTGTGTATATTTCAGAAAATAATATAAAAGGTGCTCTGAGGAACTTTCAGTGTGTGTTAATTCTAGCGCCCCCCTTTGGACAAAAGCTGTAGTGTTTTTACCACGCCAACTGTTGTTCCTGGGTGAGCGTATACCCATGACAAAAGGCATTAAGAAAAAACTATATAAAAATAGCATTCTTCTTTGCACTGATGGTCTCGTTTGCTGTTACGTGTAATTTATGATCATCAGAGGAAAAAATGAGACTGTTTCAGAAATATTTAAAAGTTCCTCGTAGCGCCTTTATCTGTGTGAAAACAACAACAAAGGTTAAATTAATTGTTTAGTCTTTTTTATGATTCATATTTTTACCTGTAAAAAAACAGAATATAAATATATTGTGTAATCAAGTGTATGATCTACATTTTCAGTTCTATTTTTTTATTGTTTCTTAAACGATGTATGTAAAGAGAGAGACGACGAGACGTGTATAAATACATCATCTGGACAACTTAAACAGCCTTTTGGTGTGTGTGTGTGTGTGTGTGTGTGAGTGTGTGTGTGTGTGTGTGTGTGTGTGAGTGAGTGAGTGAGTGTGTCTGTGTGTGAGTGAGTGAGTGTGTGAGTGAGTGTGTGTGTGTGTGTGAGTGAGTGTGTCTGTGTGTGAGTGAGTGAGTATGTGTGTGTGTGTGAGTGTGTGTGTGTGTGTGTGTGAGTGAGTGAGTGTGTGAGTGAGTGAGTGAGTGAGTGTGTGTGTGAGTGAGTGAGTGAGTGTGAGTGTGTGTATGTGTGTGTGTGTGAGTGAGTGAGTGAGTGTGTGAGTGAGTGAGTGAGTGAGTGAGTGAGTGAGTGAGTGAGTGAGTGTGTGTGTGTGTGTGAGTGAGTGAGTGAGTGAGTGTGTGTGTGTGTGTGTGTGTATGAGTGTGTGTGTGTGAGTGTGTGTGTGAGTGAGTGTGAGTGTGTGTATGTGTGTGTGTGTGTGTGTGAGTGAGTGAGTGAGTGAGTGTGTGAGTGAGTGAGTGAGTGAGTGAGTGAGTGTGTGTGTGTGTGTGTGTGTATGAGTGTGTGTGAGTGAGTGAGTGTGTGTGTGAGTGAGTGAGTGAGTATGTGTGTGTGTGTGTGAGTGTGTGTGTGAGTGAGTGTGTGAGTGAGTGAGTGAGTATGTGTGTGTGTGTGTGTGTGAGTGAGTGAGTGAGTGTGTGTGTGTGTGTGTGTGAGTGAGTGAGTGTGTGTGTGAGTGAGTGAGTGTGTGTGTGTGTGTGACTGAGTGAGTGAGTGAGTGAGTGAGTGAGTGAGTGTGTGTTCAGTTTGAAATTCACACAAGCACTGATTTAATCTGATATTTTAAAGGGTCAGTGTGTAGTTTTCAGAGGAGGGGGATTTGTTTACATTCACAGAGCCTGCAGTTAGTTTACTAAACATATTTGCTCTACATGTAATTCTTAGTATTGAATAATTCTATCATCATAAATCTAATTATTTTGAGGAACCTGGAACCAAACGTAAGACTAGAATATGTTTGTAAACCAAACTGTGGGCCCTGCTGCTGTAAACAACAACAACAGTGAAACAGTAACTTTTCAGGAAGCTTTCTAACTTCAAACAGTGTTCCAGGGATCACATTTTCCCTGTGAGGAAAGTTTGTTTATTCAGTTATTATGAGAATAAACCTTAGAAAATATTTCACTTCTCTGACACACAAAGTTACACAGTGCAATTACATAAATGAATGAATGCCTACATTAGTTTAAAAAAAAAACTCCTGAAAAAGAAATATCTTCAATAGTTAAAGCAGACAGAAACACACGTCCACAGCGAGGCTTTATAAATCACTCTGCTTTATTTGAAATCAGCATTTGGCAGTTGTGTAATGAACATAAAAAGGGGACGACCAAAAAACAATAATAATATCCAGCAGGAATAACTGTACTTGGCACTTGATCAAGGAAAAGTGTCAGAGGCCACAGGGAAGAAAAAGAATTAGAACAGGATTTTAATTTTATTTTATTCTAAGAGGAATGTGTTGTTGCATTTCGAGAATAAAGGCAGAAATTTCGACGTTTTCCTCAAAAAAAGTGATGGATTATTTTTTTCCCCTCAACAAAACGCTTTGTGTAGATGAATTGGTGAAACTGTACTTTGAAGAGGTGGTCGCGTTCGTTCGTGCAAGACGGACAAATGATAACCCTCCTAACACATTAAAAAAAACACTTCTATAGGCCTATATATATATATATATATATATATATATATATATATATATATATATATATATATTAAAAAAAATCTTCCTACCGAAAAAAATAATAATAATCCTAATCACATTTCTTCTCTTCCCTGTGGACCTAATGCTCTTGGTACTTGATAACCGTTTGTCAAAGAGAAATTATTTTTTTTTATATATTTTAGAGCGTAGCAAGTCTTTTATAATATTTCATCTAACTCATTATCGAGATTTTTTTTTTTTTTCTCATTCGGATATTTCCTATTCAATTTTCACTGCACGAACATCTGACCCAGGACCAGCCATTCAATCTGTTCTACACACTTCAAACAACAATACAGCTTCTTTTTTTTTTTTTTTTTAAATGGCAAAATACTGACTCCAGATCAGCTGTTTTTAAAAAGGCAGAATTATGAACAACAGAGAAAAAGTCTAAGTTTGGGTTTCGCTTCAAAACAACATAAGCAAGTTAATGAAAAAAAAAAACAGAAGAAAAAAAAATTTAAAATAACCATAAGATAATAAGCAAACGGAGACCCCATGGAATTATAAGCGTGATGCAGTGTGTGTGTGTGTGTGTGTGTGTGTGTGTGTGTGGAGCACATATCACACAGTGCTTTATCTTTAAGATATTTCTGCTATCGAGTGTTTTTATAAGGGGCCGGCTGTGGTGACGTGTGTAGGGCGGTTCGGTCCTCCACTGGGTTACAGGGTCGGAGGTTCGATCCCCCATCTCCCCGCCACATGTCCAAGTGTCCCTGGCCAAAGAGACACTGAACCCTAAATGTCTCCCGATAGTTAGCTTGCACCCTGCGTGGTAGCTGCTGCTGCTGCTATCGGTGTATGAATGAATGAATGTGTGTGTGAATGGGTGAATGTGTACAAATATATAAGTGGAGTCCATTTACCATAGACATAAGACATGTAGAAAATTCCCAAAACCCAGTTTAAGAGTTGCTTAATGATTTAAGTGAGACCGTTATGATTTCACAATAATCCTGGATCAACCCTAAAGGAATGAACTGATGCTTTATAGATCGTTTAATCTCATAAAAGGAAAATCCCGAAAATTCCCCCAAAAACCCTTCTTAAACCACAAATGTACAGAATTATTTTAGGGCCGAGAGGAGAGGGGGAAAAAAGAAAAATTATTCTTAATGTCGAGAATAAACTTGACAGTTCCAGACTGCGGTAAAGTTGGAAAGATATCAATAACTCTAACCTATCGTCTCTTTTCAAAGGTGCTTCGAGGAACTTTCTAGTTTGTGTTCATTCTAGCGCCCCCCTTTGGACAAAAGTGGTAGTGTTTTTACCACGCCAGCTGTTGTTCCTGGGTGAGCGTATACCCCATGACAAAGGCATTAAGAAAAACTACATAAAAATAGCATTCTTTGCACTGATGGTCTCGTTTGCTGTTACATGTAATTTATGATCATCAGAGGAAAAATGAGACTGTTTCAGAAATATTTAAAAGTTCCTCGTAGAGACTTTAAAAGAGAGTTTTGCAGCACTAACTGGTGCTGCTGGAAAACATAATTATCGGTATTTTTTGTAACAAAAATTTGACTTCTCAACACCAAGCTCCACATCCTTCATATCTTTGCTTTTAACGATGGTATCAGTGCTTCTGGAGAACGCTGTGTGTGTGTCTGTCTGTCTGTCTGTCTGTCTGTCTCTTTCTCTCTCTCTCTGTCTGCGTGTATGTGTCTGTCTCTTTCTCTCTCTGTCTCTCTCTGCATGTATGTGTCTCTCTTTCTCTCCGTCTGTGTGTGTGTGTGTGTCTCTCTCTCTCTCTCTCTGTCTCTCTCTCTCTCTCGCACGCTCTCTCTCTCTCTCTCTCTCTCTCTCTCTCTCTCTCTCTCTCTCTCTCTGTCTGTCTGTCTGTCTGTCTGTCTGTCTGTCTCTGTGTTTTATCTGACAGTGACTCCTAGCTTCTCGAGCACACGCGTTCCTTTCTCTTGGTATTCCTCGCGCGTGAGCCAGAAGTTGTCTTTGTCTTTCATGATGTCGGCGAGCACGGCCCCGCCCAGGAACACCATGTGCTTGCGCCGGGGAGGGTCCTCTATACGGATCTTGAATTTCTACGGGAAAAATAATGGCGGGAAAAAATACATTCAATTACATTTTATTTAGCTGACGCTTTTATCCAAAGAGACTTCCATTAAGTGCATTCAACCATGAAGGTACAAGCTCAGAACAACAATTAGTAAGTACTAGCTTCAAATAACACACACACACACACACACACACACACACACACACACACACACACACAGTACTATAGCTTCAAATAACACACACACACACACACACACACACACAACTATAGCTTCAAATAAACCAACTTGTAGCACCTTTAATTCTTTTTAAATGTCATGACAGAGAGAGAGATGGTTACTGGCTGGATGGAGGTATTTCCATGACTGAGGCTTTAGCACCATCTAGTGGGGAACACACGTCACTGCACACAGGCACAGGAACTCAATGGGGAATTTCTATATTTTTTTCTCATATCTACATTCATACAACTGTGCAGCTGGAAAACTGTCTGCTCCAACAACATTTTGTTGTCTTGTGCAGTGTCAATAAAGATTATTCTGATGCTGGAAGGAGCTGCTATAGAAACTGTAAGCATCTGACTTATTGAAGGTCACTTATGAACACATTGGAAGATAAACAAGGTCGTATACAGTACAGTAATGTCAAGCTGAGTGTCATGTGTTAAACCTGCAGTGTGTAATATGACATCATCAAGACAGTTCTACAAAGTTCTAGAATGCAACGCTCCCTGGGTAACCCCAACCCTTTAGAATAATAACAGAAGCTACAGTGGCCTTCAAGGACAAGAACAATTCTACATTTTAAACAATGCACCTGATGACATTCCAACTATGACACTTTCAAGATGGCGGCACTAGGCCTTGGTCCAAAATATGCAGAAATATGGACATATATGAGACCCTTTCTAAGGGAAAAAATAATTAAAAAAAATAATTTCAGCTATTATGCACTAAATTAAATGTACTTATGGATATTATAATTACTTTCTACAAAATCTGCTAGGAAATAAAACCCACAATTCTACACACTGCAGCTTTAAAGAGAGAGCAAGTCTAAAACAATCCTGTACCAATATTATTAGGAATTCAAGGACTTTTTACATCCAGCGTGAATCTGATGTCTTCCTCTAAGGGCTGTAACGGTAAGTCACTTGACAAGAAAATTTACCGAGATATTTCAAATTGTGAATTTAAAAATTTCAGGTAGAAATGTATTGATGGGTTTCTTCATAATTAAATATATTTAGTTTTCATTTAAATGTCTCAGACCATGTTCTTGTGCAGTGACCCATGGAGACTGCTCATGACAATGTTCACGCTTTGTATCATCAACTGAAAGATTTGAGCACTTATTCGCTGCACTACTCCAGGCCTAAAGGTTTAGTGTGTAGTGCTGAACTGACCGATAGTTTGTCCACGTCCCCCCTTGAGGACTAACCATACTAAATATTCTGACCACAAGAATCAGGACATCCTAAATCTTTCTCTTACCATACTAAATAGTAGATAGTATGGGGATTATAATGCTGAGTGTGTGTGTTAGTGTGTAACCTACCGACAGTTTGTCCACGTTTCCCTTGAGGACTAACCATACTAAATATTCTGACCACATGCATCGGGACATTCTTTAAATCTTTTTCTACCATACTAAATAGTCGATAGTATGGGGATTATAACACAGAGTGAGTGTTTAGTGTTGAACTGATTGGCTGTTTAGGCTGCAAGAGGTAAAAGCAAGAGGCAAGATCAAGGAGCCATGTTATGATGAAATAAATAAGTAAAAGTATGTCCCAAATCGTAGCATACTGCATCCTAACTAGATTCTTTTTATGGTCAGATGTAGTATGTAGAATAGAAGAAAGAGTATGAGATTTGGAAAACAGAGATAGTGTTTAGTGTGTTAGTGTGTAACCTACCGATAGTTTGTCCACGTCTCCCTTGAGGACTAACCATACTAAATATTCTGACCACAAGAATCAGGACATCCTAAATCTTTTTCTTACCATACTAAATAGTAGATAGTATGGGGATTATAATGCTGAGTGTGTGTGTTAGTGTGTAACCTACCGATAGTTTGTCCACGTCTCCCTTGAGGACTAACCATACTAAATATTCTGACCACAAGAATCAGGACATCCTAAATCTTTTTCTTACCATACTAAATAGTAGATAGTATGGGGATTATAACACAGAGTGAGTGTGTAGTGTGTAACCTACCGATAGTTTGTCGACGTCTCCCTTGAGGACTCTCTCCAGGTAGAGCTGCTTGAGCTCTCTCTCCAGGCGGGAGGGGAGGCCGGGGTACATGGTGCTACCGCCGGACAGGACGATGTGTTTGTAGAACTCAGACCTGAGAGAGGGACACAGAGACAGACAGATTATTAGTATTTGTATAATATTTTTACTTTTATTTTTCTTGTTTATTTAAAGGTGCAGTGTGTAATATGACATCATCAAGAAAGTTCTACAAAGTTCCAGAATGCAACGCTCCCTGGGTAACCCCACCCCTTTAGAATAATAACAGAAGCTACAGTGGCCTTCAAGGACAAGAACAATTCTACATTTTAAACAATGCACCTGATGACATTCCAACTATGACAATTTCAAGATGGCGGCACTAGGCCTTGGTCCAAAATATGCAGAAATATGGACATATATGAGACCCTTTCTAAGGGGAAAAATAATAATTAAAAAAAAAATGTTCAGCTATTATGCACTAAATTAAATGTACTTATGGATATTATAATTACTTTCTACAAAATCTGCTAGGAAATAAAACCCAAAATTCTACACACTGCAGCTTTAATCTTATTTTCTTTTCCTTTTAAAATT
The DNA here is from genome assembly GCA_949357725.1 of Hyperoplus immaculatus. Classification (NCBI taxonomy): domain Eukaryota; kingdom Metazoa; phylum Chordata; class Actinopteri; order Uranoscopiformes; family Ammodytidae; genus Hyperoplus; species Hyperoplus immaculatus. The sequence continues at coordinate 407,626 of CASHTC010001505.1, read as the reverse complement.
ATATTGCACTTTTTTTTGTTGCTTTTTTATAAATAATATTTTACGTTTTTTAGAACAGACTTAAATTAAACAAACACACATGACAGCCATCTCATACACAGGTTGGAATGAAACATAGATAATTATCTTATGCTAAATAAATATTTTTGCTGCAGCCGGACAGGACGATGTGTTTGTAGAACTCAGACCTGAGAGAGGGACGCAGAGAGACAGATTATTATTATTATTAATTTATTTTGTATAATTTCTAATTATTATTATTATTTTTTTTAAATAGTATTACACTTCTTTTATTTTATTTTTTATTAATAATATTTTAATTTTTTTTTCTTACAATATTTTATCAAGTTTTTAAAAACAGACTTAAATTAATCAAACACACTTGACAGCCATCTCATACACAGGCTGCGTTCTGAATCACATACTCTTTCTTTTTTCTATTCTACATACTACATCCGACGATAAAAAGAATCTAGTTAGGATGCAGTAGGCATACTATTGGGACATACTTTTACTCTCTTATTTCATCATAACATTGCTCCTTGATCTTGCCTCTTGCTTTTATATCCGTCGCATCCCCGTTTGTTTTCATATGGAGGCTTCGTCGATGTGACGTCACTTCACGTGCGCACTGGATTGTGGGTCAGAATCGCCCCAAATAGGATGCAGTTTTCAACACTAACAATCGTGGCCGCATGAAGTAGGACATCCGGGTACTTCTAACCATCCTAAATCTGGCCACAAGAATCGGGACATCCTAAATCTTTTTTCTACATACTATATAGTAGAAAGTATGCGATTCGGAACGCAACCTATGTCTGCAGCCTGTATGGTGTTAACAGACAGACAGACAGACAGACAGACAGACAGACAGACAGACAGACAGACAGACAGACAGATAGATAGATAGATAGATAGATAGATAGATAGATAGATAGATAGATAGATAGATAGATAGATAGATAGATAGATAGATAGATAGATAGATAGATAGATAGATAGATAGATAGATAGATAGACAGACAGACAGACAGACAGACAGACAGACAGACAGACAGACAGACAGACAGACAGACAGACAGACAGACAGACAGACAGACAGACAGACAGACAGATAGATAGATAGATAGATAGATAGATAGATAGATAGATAGATAGACAGACAGACAGACAGACAGCTTCCTACCTTGTGTCTATGTCTGCAGCCTGTATGGTGTTGAAGAGCAGCTCGGCCACGCCCACTCCCTCCACGTTGATGAGGTGAGGCTGGAACAAAGCCTCCGGAGCCTCAAACCGCTCCCCGCCAACCTTTATACACCGCCCGTCTGGAAGCTACACACACACACACACACACACACACACACACACACACACACACACAAAAAACTACATTAAAAAAACAATACAATAAAATAAGAACTAAACACACACCAATGATAACTTTAACTTTAAGGAATACTTCTCCCATACAGAACCGGCGTTCTATCATTATAAAATCACTGTTATAATATAATGAATGAGGTTTTTCTTCCCTCAGTCTTCCCTTGGCCCAGCTGTCCTGTTAATCCTAACCCTACATTTTTACTGAAGTTATCATGTCTCATTAGTAAAATGTAGGGTTAGACAGTGAGACCATAAAACACTCTTTCTGCCTTTTCTCAGGCTAGGATGAACCGATTTCTAAACCTTGTAAACCTTGTTGTTTACATTGCCTTGCTGTTTACATGTCGGTTTACAGAGCCTAGGTTGTATATAAACACTGGACCTTTTTCAGCACACACGGTGTGGTGGTTATGAATGTGTGTGTGTGAATGGTAACGTGGGAAAGGAAAACAGGTCTCCCTTGAAAAAGAGTCTCCGGTCTCAATGGGATTTACCTGTAGGAATAAAGGTTAAAAAAAAAAAAAAAAAAAAAAAAAAAAAAAAAAAAAAAGTGGCTCAATCCTCTCCAATTCTCTGCATGTCATTCCCCTCTCTGACCCATTTCCTTTCTGTCTAATAAAGGAAAGAAAAGAGAGTGTGAGTGTGGTACAGACCGTGTACGACTCCACCAGCACCGTGGTCTCCAGAGCCAGTTTCTGCTCCTGCTCTATGTTGTACCCCACGTAGCACAGCTTCTCCTTCATCATACGCACCGTCTCAAAGTCAGCTGAGTGGTTGAAGGCATAACCGCGCAGCAACAGCAGCTGGGGGGAGGGGGGACAATAACGGGGGGGGACAGGGGGGTGGGTTATTTTTTTATTTATTACATTTTTAAAGAACACATACACACACAGCTAACTAACATGGCATACTCTACTTCCAATTACATTGTTTAAACTAAAGGCATATGTGATTAAATCTTTCTGAAACTGTCTAATGTTTCCTCTAATGATCATAAATGACATGTAACAATGTGTCTGTGTGTGTGTGCGCCTGTCTGTCTCTCTCCCTCTCTCTCTCCCTGTCTCCCTCCCTGTCTGTCTGCCTGCCTCTCTCTCTCCCTCCCTCTCCCTCCCTGTCTGTCTGTCTGTCTGTCTGTGTCTCCCTCTGTGTCTGTGTGTCTGTCTGTCTGTCTGCCTGCCTGCCTCCCTCCCTCCCTCCCTGTCTGCCTGTCTGTCTCTCTGTCTGTCTGTACCTTGATGAGGTAGCGTGTGATGTCTCTCCCTGCTATGTCCAGTCATCTGGTGAGGTGAGTGAGTGAGTGAGTGAGTGAGTGAGTGAGTGAGTGAGTGAGTGAGTGAGTGAGTGAGTGAGTGAGTGAGTGAGTGAGTGAGTGAGTGAGTGAGTGAGTGAGTGAGTGTATATGTGCGCGTCTGTCTGTGTCTGCCTGCCTGCCTGCCTGCCTGCCTGCCTGCCTGCCTGCCTGCCTGCCTGCCTCTCTCTCTCCCTCCCTCCCTGTCTGTCTGTCTACATGTCTGTCTCCCTCTCTCTGTCTCTCTGCCTGCCTGCCTGCCTGCCTCCCTGTCTGTCTGTCTGTCTCTCTCTCTGTCTGTCTGTCTGTCTCTCTCTGTCTGTACCTTGATGAGGTAGCGTGTGATATCCCTCCCGGCGATGTCCAGTCGTCTGGTGAGGTGAGGCAGAGAGAATCCCTCGTACACCGGACAGATGTGAGTCACACCGTCACCGGAGTCCACCACTACGCCCGTCAGCAAGCCTGGTGGAGACAGACAGAGAGATAAATACTGTGTGTGTGTGTGAGTGTGTGTGTGAGAGTGAGTGAGTGAGTGAGTGAGTGAGTGAGTGAGTGAGTGAGTGAGTGAGTGAGTGAGTGAGTGAGTGAGTGAGTGAGTGAGAGTGTGTGTGAGTGTGAGTGTGTGTGTACGCGTGTGTGTTAAGGCATTTGGTTAGCAGGACGCAGATATAACTAGGAGTGGTGGAAAAAATTTCTTAAAGAGGACCTATGATGCTTTTTGACTTTTATGACCTATAAACGTTGTTATGATGATTTATAGTCATGCTTAACCATACTAGATTATCAAATAATGACTTACATGCATTTGGACGTATTCCCTGCTGACCATCTGGGGTGTCTGTGCAGAGCACTAAACACTATTCTAGCCAGTCGAGAAGTCACGTGTTCAAAGCGGTCTACCCTTTGTAACTTTGTGACGTCGCATGTAACTTCGTGAAGTCACCACGCGGATGTTTCCATGTATGGTAATGCTGTCACTTCCCTGTTCGCGTCTGCCTCGCGCCCTTATAGGTCCATGCTCGCGCTTCCCGCTACTGAAAGTGTTCCGGAAGGAAGGTAACCAATCACAACGGAGTGGGGTTTGCAGGAGGGGGGGGGAGGGGAGCGGAGATGGCCGAAGCACAGGCGGAGGGAGCCGAAGCACACACACTCAAGTGTTGACAGGATGTGCTGGATCGCCAAAATAAGAGAAAGAGCTTCCCGAAAATCTACATAGTTTTTTGTGATGTGATTCGTGTCGGTTGCTCTATAGCAGTGTAAAACAAGAAATTAAGACCAGAAAAGTAGCATAATAGGTCCTCTTTAATGTACAAATTGTGACTCCTACATCAACTGAGATTTTGAATCAATTCATACCTTGATTACTGACAGAAAAATAATTGATAATTGATAGAAAAAAGGTTTTATTTTTATTTTTTTATTCATGTATTTTGCCGTCACTGGTAATGTTGTCTCACATGAATCACAGGCATTACAATCTTCACATTAAAATAGAGATAACACCTATTCTCTACTGTGAACATGGTTCTTCTTGAGAGTTTGAGAGAGACTCACCTTGAGCGTAGAGAGTGAGCACAGCCTGGATGGCGATGTAAACTCCTGAGAACTGGTAGGTCTCAAACATCACCTGGAAGCAGACAGACAACACAACACATCAGGTTACTACATTATAAAGAAGGGAAAAAAAAAATTAAAAAAAAATGTAAATATTTCCTAGCGCCCAACAACATTAGCTGTAGGTTTCAAGAAGGTAATTCTGGAGAAAAAATAATAAGATTAAATATGGAAAAAATAAAAAAATAAAAAGATTTAAAGGTCCCAACACCAGCTTTGACCTCTATGATCTTCTCTCTGTTCAAAGCAACCCTGTATCCTATTAGGTTGTGGGAATTGTATTTGTTCACAAAAAAAAAATAAAAAAAAAAAATAAAAAAAATCGACAATTGTTCTGATGATAAAATTAACATAAAAAAATTATTAAGAAAAATTAAACAAAACAAAAAATATGGAAGAAAAAAAAAAGAGTATAAAGGAACATTTACAAACATGTCTAAGCGGTTAGGCGACTGCAATCTTTTCTTGTACCCGTTTAAGCGTTTCATATGGAGGCGGGGTCTTTTTGTTTTTGGCCGATTCTAAACTACTAAACATTAAGACTTCACCTCTATGACCTTCTTCTCCCTGTTGACAGCAAACCCTGAATCCTGTATCCTATCAGATTGCTAGAATTGTATTCATTCACATTAATAAGACACTTGCTCTGATGATAAAATGACCATAAAAAAAATGAAAAAAAAAATTTAGAAAAAAAAAAAGGGCCCAACAACATTAGATGTATGTTTCACCTCTTTAATTTACTCCCTGTTGAATACAGCCCTGTATAATATTAAACCTGCAGTGTGTAGAATTTTGGGTTTTATTTCCTAGCAGATTTTGTAGAAAGTAATTATAATATCCATAAGTGCATTTAATTTAGTGCATAAAAGCTGAAAAAAATGTTTTGAATAATTTTTTTTCCCTTTTTTCTGCATATTTTGGACCAAGGCCTAGTGCCGCCATCTTGAAAGTGTCATAGTTGGAATGTCATCAGGTGCATTGTTTAAAATTTAGAATTGTTCTTGTCCTTGAAGGCCACTGTAGCTTCTGTTATTATTCTAAAGGGGTGGGGTTACCCAGGGAGCGTTGCATTCTAGAACTTTCTTGATGATGTCATATTACACACTGCACCTTTAAGAGTTCTGATGAAAATGAGCGTAAGAAAATAATAATAATAAAAAATCTAAAGTAAAAAAACATACGGTAATTCTGAAAAAAAAAATTAACAAAATAATAAAAAAAAAAAGGTCATAAACCACATGATCTGTGTGCTTCACCTCTATGATCTTCTCCCTGTTCTTCATGGGGTTCATGGGCGGCTCCGTCAGCAGGATCTTACATTCTCTGGAGTCGATGTTCAGCTTGTCAGGGCCGAAGGTGTAATCCCACAGATGCTTCATGTCCTCCCAGCTCCGCACGATCCCGTTCTCCATCGGATAGTTCACCTCCAGCATGGACCGCAACTCACTGGCTTCATCCCCCACCATGAGGTCCTACAGAGGGGGAAAGGTTAGTGTCTGTCTGTCTGTTTCTCTGTCTGTCTGTCTGTCTGTCTGTCTGTCTGTCTGTCTGTCTGTCTGTCTGTCTGTCTGTCTGTCTGTCTGTCTGTCTGTCTCTCTCTGTCTGTCTGTCTCTCTCTGTCTGTCTGTCTGTCTGTCATGGACCGCAACTCACTGGCTTCATCCCCCACCATGAGGTCCTACAGAGGGGGAAAGGTTAGTGTCTGTCTGTCTGTCTGTCTGTCTGTTTCTCTGTCTGTCTGTCTGTCTGTCTGTCTGTCTGTCATGGACCGCAACTCACTGGCTTCATCCCCCACCATGAGGTCCTAAAAAAGGGGGAATGGTTAGTGTGTCTCTGTCTGTCTGTCTGTCTGTCTGTTTCTCTGTCTGTCTGTCTGTCTGTCTGTCTGTCTGTCTGTCATGGACCGCAACTCACTGGCTTCATCCCCCACCATCAGGTCCTACAGAGGGGGAAAAGGTTAGTGGTCATAAACCTGTCTGTCTGTCTGTCTGTCTCTCTGTCTGTCTGTCTCTCTCTCTGTCTGTCTGTCTGTCTGTCTGTCATGGACCGCAACTCACTGGCTTCATCCCCCACCATGAGGTCCTAAAAAAGGGGGAAAGGTTAGTGTGTCTCTGTCTGTCTGTCTCTCTACAGCATCGAGCGCAACTCACTGGCTTCATCCCCAACCATGAGGTCCTACAGAGGTTAGTGTGTCTTTCTGTCTGTCTGTCTGTATGTCTGTCTGTCTGTCTGTTAGTGTGTGTGTGAGGGGGTGGGGGGGTGTCTGTCTGTCTCTCTCTCCCTCTCCCTTTGTGTCTGTGTGTCTGTATGTCTCTCTCTTCCAATTTAATCTCTGTTTCTCTCCATGCTATCAAATAAAGCTTGAAAATGCCCCAAAAAAAATAATAATTATATTAAAACAATCACACACAGTGACTCAGACAGGCAGGTGAACATTTACCTTGATTTCAATGTTTCCAACTTTAGCGGTGGAGCGGATGATCGGCCGGCCGACCAGCGCCGGGAAGATGTGCTCAGGGAAGTTTGACCCCGCATAGCCGCACTTCACAAACTGAGAGGGGATTAAATACAAGAAGACAAGGAGACATGTGTGTTACAATAGTTTAAATAAAAGCTCTCTCTCTCTCTCTCTCTCTCTCTCTCTCTCTCTCTGAGGAGGGGGGTTTTACTACGGGTGGCTGTGGTGAAGTGTGGAGCACGTTGTAAATAAATAACCCAATAAATGACATAAGCCTATTGCCTTTTTATCATGAAATGTTCAGTCAATTGAATCTTCTGCCTTGTGTATCCAAACATTCTCCTTAAATGTAATAAAAGAGATCTATTGAGGTGTGTGTGTGTGTGTGTGTGTGTGTGTGTGTGTGTGTGTGTGTGTGTGTGTGTGTGTGTGTGTGTGTGTGTGTGTGTGTGTGTGTGTGTGTGTGCGTGTGCGTGTCCCTCATTCGCAATGATGTCGAGTCAAACTGATGCAAAGCAAAAACAACAATACACAACATACAGTGCAAATACATCAAATACACAACAAGCTGGTAAAGAGAAAAAAATAATTGGAACATTTAGACAGAGATGTAGAGTGGCAGCGATTAAAATGAAATGGGTGAAAGTACAATACGGCCTAATTAAAACAGTTACAGGTAGAGTCTGGCAGATTTAAGATTATCCCTGCGTTCCAAATAACATACTCTTTCTTTTTACTACACTACATACTAAAGCACAGAAGAGTTTTAGTCTTTTTACTACACTACATACTAAAGTACAGAAGAGTTTTAGTCTTTTTACTACACTACATACTAAAGTACAGAAGAGTTTTAGTCTTTTTACTACACTACATACTAAAGTACAGAAGAGTTTTAGTCTTTTTACGACACTACATACTAAAGTACAGAAGAGTTTTAGTCTTTTTACTACACTACATACTAAAGTACAGAAGAGTTTTAGTCTTTTTACTACACTACATACTAAAGAACAGAAGAGTTTTAGTCTTTTTACTACACTACATACTAAAGTACAGAAGAGTTTTAGTCTTTTTACTACACTACATACTAAAGTACAGAAGAGTTTTAGTCTTTTTACTACACTACATACTAAAGTACAGAAGAGTTTTAGTCTTTTTACTACACTACATACTAAAGTACAGAAGAGTTTTAGTCTTTTTACTACACTACATACTAAAGTACAGAAGAGTTTTAGTCTTTTTACTACACTACATACTAAAGTACAGAAGAGTTTTAGTCTTTTTACTACACTACATACTAAAGTACAGAAGAGTTTTAGTCTTTTTACTACACTACATACTAAAGTACAGAAGAGTTTTAGTCTTTTTACTACACTACATACTAAAGTACAGAAGAGTTTTAGTCTTTTTACTACACTACATACTAAAGTACAGAAGAGTTTTAGTCTTTTTACTACACTACATACTAAAGTACAGAAGAGTTTTAGTCTTTTTACTACACTACATACTAAAGCACAGAAGAGTTTTAGTCTTTTTACTACACTACATACTAAAGCACAGAAGAGTTTTAGTCTTTTTACTACACTACATACTAAAGCACAGAAGAGTTTTAGTCTTTTTACTACACTACATACTAAAGCACAGAAGAGTTTTAGTCTTTTTACTACACTACATACTAAAGTACAGAAGAATTTTAGTCTTTTTACTACACTACATACTAAAGTACAGAAGAGTTTTAGTCTTTTTACTACACTACATACTAAAGTACAGAAGAGTTTTAGTCTTTTTACTACACTACATACTAAAGTACAGAAGAGTTTTAGTCTTTTTACTACACTACATACTAAAGTACAGAAGAGTTTTAGGGACACAGACAGGAGAGAAAAAAAAAATCAGACCAGATAGGGATTTTTTATTTCTATTTTTTTTCATTGTGTCAAAATGCTATTGGAGTTAGCGGGGCATTTGTGTATTTTCAGCATACTACAATTGACTTGCATGTATTGGGACATCCTAAATCTTTTTCTGGCGTACTAAATAGTAGGGAAGTATGGGGACTGGGACGCAGCGAATATGTCTAAATTGGTTAAAGGATATGAAGGTATTTTTATTTTTGATTTGTTGCTGTAAGTTGTTCCAGGAGTCAGGGGCGCTGACGCTAAAAACTATTCCATCCATGCAATACAATCCTATTTATCAAGTCAATGATAAATGATCTCTATGACCTCTATAGGAGAAGCAGCTTTCAGTTTTTATGCTCCAAATATCTGGAACAAACTCCCGGAAAAACTTGAGGTCTGCTGCAACTCTCAGCTCCTTTAAATCGAGTCTGAAGATATTTCTGTTTCCCTTTTAACCTGTAGTTTTATTTGACTTTGACTAGTTTTTGAATACATGTACAAGGTTTTCTCAATTGATTAATCTCGATATCTATTTGTTGATGTGTTTTTAAAACCAGATATTTCCACTAAAATAAGGTTAAGACGAGATAACTGTGGAGCCAGATGATTGAGAAAAATCCTAAATAAATCTGATAAATTCCACTAAAAAGGAACTACGTGACTACAGCTCAACAAACGCTTTAAAAACCATCGAAATAAATCATACAAATCCAGATTTTGAAAAAGAATAACGTGGTAAATCTCGCATTTAGCTGACTGACACATTCCATCCAAACCCAGCTATGCTAACACCTTAGCCGCCTTAGCTCCCCGTTACTTCCGGGTTCGACTTCCTGCCTCGTTTTGGTTAATAAAACAGCCCAAAAGGGTTTTTTTATAGAGCGGGGGGGTTGTTTTAAACACTCACCCCAGTCCCGTTGTCACAAACCACCACTTTTCTGCCTTGACTGTCCATTTTTTAGCGTATTTCGTTCCCCTGTCTCTTGCAATCCTCCGCACCGGAACCAGCAACTAACGCTAACCAAACCGACCGAAGCAACACACCGAGAATTTCAGGTGGAAACGCTGTCTTCAAAATAAAAGCCGCTACATTAAATTGTCGTTGTTTTTTGTTTTGCCATTGGGGATTACTGGTGAACTCCATGTAAGGAAATGAGTATTCTATCCACATCACGCAGTAGCTTGCTTGTAGTTCAATTACATTTATATTTGCATAGCGACCCAACAAGTTAAACTACTGTTATTTCAAGTTGGAGTGGACTTTCCTTCTTATATCTCTCGTAGATAGTATAATAAATGTTGGGTCAAAAAGGAAAAAAGAGGGGAAACAACCCATAAGAAAACATGGCATTTAAAAACAAGTAGGTCTATTTAATGTTTTTTTCTATGTGATTTTTATGTGCTGGGTCCATTTCTGTTCTATTCCAAACTGTAAAAGCCTTTTTGTCATTAACCTGGGCGTAATTAGCCTATGAGCAAATATATCTCCAAAAACTGAATGGCTGGGGCGCCCTTAGCTCAGTTGGTAGGGCGTCCCCCCCCCCCCCTCTCCCCCATGGGCCTCGGCCAGCAGCGGACCCGGGTTCGATTCCAGCCCGCGGTCGTTCTCTGCATGTCACTCCCCTCTCTGCCCCATTTCAACTCTGTCTCTACACTATCAATAAAGCATAAACATGCCAAAAAAATATCTTAAAAAAAAAAAATGAATGGCTATTATTTTAAAGGTGCAGTGTGTAATATGACATCATCAAGAAAGTTCTACAAAGTTCTAGAATGCAACACTCCCAGGGTAACCCCACCCCTTTAGAATAATAACAGAAGCTACAGTGGCCTTCAAGGACAAGAACAATTCTAAATTTTAAACAATGCACCTGATGACATTCCAACTATGACACTTTCAAGATGGCGGCACTAGGCCTTGGTCCAAAATATGCAGAAATGTGGACATATATGAGACCTTTTCTAAGTGAAAAAATAATAATTCAAAACATTTTTTTCAGCTAGTGTGCACTAAATTAAATGTACTTATGGATGTTATAATTACTTTCTACAAAATCTGCTAGGAAATAAAACCCAAAATTCTACACACTGCAGCTTTAATCTAAAACACCAATATTTAGTATAAGCATTTCAAATAATTCATTAAAATTCACTGTTACAAATAACACAGATTTCTTTGACCCAATGTTGAGACGAAACCTACGCCCTTGGTTCAAACTTATAGGATGATTAAAGCCCTACTTCACCGGTGGAAATATGAAGGTGTATTAAACTCTGAGATCCTATGTAGTATAAATGTGCAAAAATGTAGAAATCGGTTCATCCTAGCCTGAGAAAAGGCAGAAAGAGTGTTTTATGGTCTCACTGTCTAACCCTACAGTTTCCCATGTGACATCATACATGGGAAAATGTAGGGTTAGGATTAACAGGACAGCTGGGCCAAGGGAAGACTGAGGGAAGAAAAACCGCATTCATTATATTATAATAGTGATGTTATAATGATAGAACGCTGGTTCCGTATGGGTGAAGTATTCCTTTAAGAAAAAAAGAGTCCACCACAGTCGTCCGTAACAACTTTCAAACTTGTTTATTTCTCATTTTTCCATGTATGAAGTTTCAGTGACGCAGCAGAGATGATGAAAACATGAAAATAAAAATAATTCTAAGACTAGGAGTCCCTGTGGCCTCCTTCATTTTAGAGTCCATGTGACACAAGACATTTCAGCAAAAAAAAAAAAATTAATGAATGATTTTACAGTTTGGTTTTTCAGTGGAGTAAATGGTAGAATATCATCTCATGCGTATTGGCAACATTCACGTGCGTTGAAAATGTCCATGTGTTTTTATTTTAAGCATCGCCATCTTTTTAAACATGTAAACACACACACACACACACACACACACACACACACACACACACACACACACACAGTCTCACTGAATTTCAATGAAATGAGCCGAAACTCTGAAAAAAGAAAAGAAATTGCTAAATAATTGAAACACAAGACAAATAATTATGTTAAGATTACTTATCCTCACCATGAAATACATTATATAATAATATTATCTGATAATATTAATAATAATAAGAGAAACACAGCCCTGACACCATTTCCACGTTTAAAATATGATACTACTACAAGCTAAATAAACAAATTCATCTTTTAAGGGTCTATCGAACGAAGCAAAACATTTTTTTTCATGATTTTTTTTCCAACTATTGAACATGCACCAAAAACTGTAGATGTTATATGTTGTTGTGTAATAACCGTATAAAAACTCAAATACTCTTTAACCTCACAGAAAAAATTATGAATTTTTCAGTGCAAGTGTTTCAAACAGTAATACTTTTCACATACACATACATATCTTGCATGCACAGAAAAAAAGGGGGGGGGGGGGGGGGGGTTGGGGAGTTTTGGGGAATTTATTATATGCAAAAATCGGCAAGACATTTCGCTCATTTCATTAAATTTTCGTCGAGACCAGCCTGGATATAAGTAGAGCTTTTTGAGAAGAAAAAAAAATTAAAAAAAAAAAAATTTATGCGAATAGTAAAAACCTGATGTACATGCAAACAGCAACGGGCAGAAGTATTAGAAGAAGAAATGTTATCACACGTCATGCAAAAACACATCGCAACTCGTCCCGTTTTTATTCCAGGTATAAAAATCCTTTTGAGTTCCGGCACAGACGTACGTACAGCAGATTTTAAGCTATTTTATAGTTTTTCCCCCCCCCCTCCCTTTTCTACATGGCCTTTTTGCTTCTTTCGTCCCCAAAGCAGAGAAGAAGTCGCGAGTATAAAGATCGTGAATATCCCCGAGAAGAGGAGAGGTTTAAATACGCTGTGATAGAGTTGGTTACAGAAACATGCGCGGCTATAAAGTCTCCACGGGGGATGCTAGTTTATTTAATCTTTTCGAAACGACGTAATGAAATATTAAAAGGTCGAGAGAAAATGCAAAAGAGTTCAAACGATGGGTGGCTTTATCAGGTAAACGAGAAATATTTTCTGTATTTTTTCTGATTTAATTTTCTCTCTCGAAATGAACAGAAAATATATATTATTTTAAAACTGTTGAATTACTGCGAACTTATTCCAACAAAGCCGAATTTTATGCATGTTTGTGTGGATGTAAGATATCATTATTAGCAGATTGTAAATGAAATTCAAGTCTTTATTACCGATTGGAAAAAAAAAAAAAAAAAAAAAAAACGGACGCTAACAGACGGATACTCAAGTAAAGTAAAAGTCTGTGGTTAATCGACAAACATTTCTGCATTTTTACCGACTTGATTCTCCCCAAAATGTGCAGAAAATATCAAATGAAAACCGTTGAATTACTCAAGATGTTATTCTAGAGTTTTTTGCACTTTTGTTTGTCTTAATAAGCAGTTTTTAACCAATATTTACTTTGACATGATAGTCGCTATTACAGCAAACACACAGTTGCTCACGTAAAGCCACGCGGTGTATGGGTTGACCGACAAACATTTCTGAATTGTTTACCGACTTCATTTTCCT
>CASHTC010001505.1:366951-386951 GCA_949357725.1 Hyperoplus immaculatus | reverse complement strand
GCAGAATCTAACACTCATTCTCATCTAGTGCCCTTATATAGGGGACGCTATCAGGGCAGAGGCTGATCATTGGGGACCACAGGCTAGGGGAGGCAAGCCAAGGACACAAGCAGCCCCCAAGGCTCACTCATTTGCCCCCTCCCCTACTAATTCAAATATTTGGGGCAGTACGAAAATGAGCGATTGCTCAAAGGCCACTAAAAGATGAAAGGCTTTTTTGCTTATCTCCCCATGCCCCCATCCAGCAGGATCTGTTACTCTCTCTCTATTCTAAATTGGAGCAACTATAACGAAACTAATTTCCCCCCGGGATCAATAGTATTTCTGATTCTGATGAGTGAAGTGAGTGAAGCCATGTTTGAAATCATCCTTCACTTACTCCTCCTTCACTGGCTATCACATGTGGTTTGCGGACCTGTGCGCAATGACACACGGGACCCCTTCGGGACTCCCAATGCACGCAGATCTCCAACCCGAGACGCGGTTTTGCCCCCTAAATATGATCCGAGTTGAGCCATCTATCCCGGAAGACGGCATTATTATTATTAGCTGTCCACGGCGAATAGAGTCTGAAATTTGAACGCTATGTCGATGCAGCGATCATGTATGACTTTTTTTATTATCTATCCATAAGAAAAAATCCATCTGCAATTATAATATTTGTTACACACTCTTTCTTATGTTCTCTTACTAGATATGGCTGCTGCAAACTATCTGAGATCTGAAGATCAGTTCCTGTGCTCCGTCTGTCTGGATGTCTTCACTGATCCAGTCAGCACATCATGTGGACACAACTTCTGCAAAGCCTGCATCACTGAACACTGGGATAGAAATCACCAGTACCTCTGTCCGATGTGTAAAAAGGTTTTTACCACCAGACCTGAGCTACATGTCAACACCTTCATCTCTGAGATGGTTGGTCAGTTCAGAGCGTCAGCTCAACAGGAAGCCAGCAGCAGCTCAGAGCAACAAGCTGCAGAACCAGGAGAAGTTCCCTGTGACGTCTGCACTGGAACCAAACTGAAGGCCATGAAGTCCTGCCTGGATTGTCTGGTCTCCTACTGTGAGACTCACCTGGAGCCTCATCTGACGGCTTCACGTCTGAAGAGACATCAGCTGATCGACCCTGTGGAGAACCTGGAAGGCAGGATGTGTGTGAAGCACGATAAACCTCTGGAGCTGTTCTGTAAGACAGACCAGACATGCGTCTGCCTTCTCTGCTCTGTTTTAGACCACAAGACTCATGAGTTTGTTCCTCTGAGAGAAGAATATGAAGAACAGAAGGCGGAGCTGGGGAAGACAGAGGCTGAACTTCAGCAGATGATCCAGAAGAGACGACTGAAGATCCAGGAGATGGAGCACTCGGTCGACCTCGGTAGAGAAGATGCTGACAGAGAGAAAGCAGAAGGTGTTGAGGTCTTCACTTATCTGAAGGAGTCTGTTGAGAAAGGCCTGAATGAGTTCATCAACACGATCGAAGAGAAGCAGAAAACAACAGAAAAACAGGCCAAAGATTTCATCAAAGAACTGGAAGAAGAAATCTTTGATCTGAAGAAGAGAAGGACTGAGGTGGAACATCTCTCACAGTCTGAAGACCAACTCCATCTTCTCCAGAGTGTCCAGTCCCTGAAAGCTGCTCCACCCACCAGGGACTGGACAGAGGTCAGCGTCCGTCCATCATCATACGAGGGGACTGTGGTGAAAGCTGTAGCTCAGCTGGAGGAGACACTCAGTGAAGAGATAAAGAAGCTGTCTGAAGCTGAAAAGAGTATAGAGCTCAATACGGTCCAGCAGATTCCACAACCCTGTGTTTACCCGTATGACTGCATATACCAGGAGGAGTTGGAGATGGAGGATTTGTGGGTGGAGGAGGAGGAGGACAACTGGTGGGCCACCTAAAAACTTGATGAAATATCACGGTAACACTTTATTTGAAGGGGTATGCATAAAACTGCCATAAGACTGTCATAACCATGATATGACACCTGTCATGACCATTATGAATAGTTATGACTGTTGTCATAAAGTGTCATTTGGTCAATTATGTCGCGTTTAATGCAACATTGACATTGTATGAGATGTCTTTGTTATGACAACCTGGTATAAACTAAGACAAAATAACTTGTCGATGTCTTGGTAATGTCGACTTGCCTGGGCAAAACTTAGAAAGTTAAAGTTGCTACGTCACCGTGGCAACACAACCAATCTTTATCAACAGCTGAGACAGCGCAGAAAAACGCATGACAGTTTGATGGCCCAGGCAAGTTTTAGTATAAGTGCCACACTGCTACTGCCTTTGACATTTTGAGAAAAGCATTCATTTATTTTCAAGGGGACATTTTTTTTATTAATTTACTATTTACTACTACTATCAACAAATATTTGAATTTTAAATAAAAAAAATTTGAGGAAGTGTTTCAATAGTCTAGTTTCAAGGTGAGCTGATCCAGATTATTCCAGAAATGCATACTATAGACTAGATACTATTTAATATAGACAGGAAGTACCTGTCTATATTAAATATTAGGTTTTATTGTATTTTAATGTTTTAATTGAAATCCATGTGTTTTTCTTCAATAGATAAAAGAAATCGAATTAAAAAATGTTTTTTTACATTTCATGTGCTAAAAGAACATATTGCTCAATATTTCAGTATCGTCATGAATCTTTATTTAATATCAAGGCCTGTTGCATGCCTGCAGTGTCTACAGAATACAGTATGTGTCCTTCAACAAGATTCTCTATTTAACCAAGTAAAAATCATTTAGATTAAAATCTCCCAAGAATGACCTGGCCAAGAAAGAAGCACTATGATGATGTCTATGATGTACTATGTCATTATACATTAATGAAGAGAGTTAAACAAACAGAATTGTTCTATTGTTTCTGAAAATGTTTTTGTTCGATTACCAGTCCATTTGGCAAATTTCATATTTTTGTGAATACTGTTAAGATGTTAAAGTCAACAGAAACTGTAAATATGAGGGGAAAATAAAAAACTGAAAAAATAAACATGTTGTTGAACACAAGGCCTGAGTTTCATTGTTTTCAGCACTAAACACTGAACAGAAAAACATGATTTACAAGTTAGCTGTGTTTCGCCATCAACAATGAAAACTACTAAGAGATCATTTAATTCAGATAGATTAAGTTATAATTCTGTGAAACCATGATTAGTGTTAAAAGACTCATCCAACAGCATCTGCTTCGTAATTCAGAAATTCCTTTAATAATAAAAACTGTGAGCACTTCTTAAGACCTGACAGCACTCCTCATGTCTGAGCACTTCCCCATGACTCCCTGCTACACTGCAGTATTAACAACAGGCCTCTATGTCGACCACTAACTGCTGTCATGACACAGAACGGCCACTAGATGGGTCACTACACCAAGGGAACCATGCAAGTCTAATGCTACTATAGGTCCTATGTGTACATGAGTGTGTATTTAGGTCCTGTGTGTGAATATGAAAACTTACATGTGGAATATTACTTTTTTCCATGGGTATACATTTTTAATCAAATAAATAAATTAAGAGAAAACCTGGTGTGTCACAAAAGCTGTAAATCAGAGGGAGGAACCATGTAACAGAGCTGGATACCGTCTACCACTGTGCTCTGCGATTTTTAACTGGCTGTGGAAATCGTGTCCACCATTGTACCCTGTATGCCACTGCAAAATGTCCATCGCTATCTGTACGCAGACTCTCACATTGGTTGTTTTTTGTTTACAAGTGTCTTATTGGGCTGGTCCCTTCATATCTATGTGTTTACATGTCCACAAACAAATGTAGCTATGGTTTGCGTTCTAGGGATGTGTTACAGATGTTGGTACCCAGAGCTAGAACTGACTTAGGGAAAAAGGCCTTTAAATATGCTGCGCCTTCTGCCTGGAACACTGTGCAAAAGCAGCTGAAGCTGCCGGAGCTGGTCACCTTGGGAGAATTCAAAGGAATCCTGAAGGACAGAGAAGATAGTTCTCTTGGTCAATGCAATTGCTTGTAAAGCTATTTTCTGATAACGGCCGGGTTTATTCATTCATCTGTCACCAGTTTATTTATTTAATTTTTAACTGTACTCATTTCAATCTTCATATAGTCTTGTCCCTGATCTTGTATTGTACTTTACCTAACGTTGAATGTGGTGTATGAGAATTGTGGTTGATTGTTCTTATTGTATCATGGTGCTGCCTTCTTGGCCAGGTCATTCTTGAAAAAGAGATTTTAATCTCAATGAATTTTACCTGGTTAAATAAAGGATATTGATTGATTGAGAGCTGCAGTAAGAGGCGGGGCTACACGGGACAGAGGAGAGGCGTCAACTTCACACTCCAGAAATGAAACCTAAGGATTGTCACAGTCAGATACACAGCAGTCCAGACCAGCTTGTTCCTCTCTAAAAGAAAATTCAAACTGAGTACATTGGGTCTTCCTCAACAACACAGGAAAGTCTCTACCAAACACTGGTGAGTACAGCTGATAATATTAACAGTTTAAACAACTAGGATTAACTGAAGACTCAAATAAAACTGTGGCTGTTTGTCCACAGGCCCACTAGACAGTATCTCACTTTAAGAGCTTTAAACAGGCTCTCTGTCTTTATTAACGTATCACTGAATCTCTGTGGTTTCGAGGTATTACAACATTATAACATGTTCAACACATTGTTTTTTTCTACGAGTTTCCTGGTTATATTTCTGTGAAGCCACCACTCCATACAGCAGTCCATTTCCTCTAGCTGTTTCACAATAAAAGCTTTCCATCAGAGGACCAGCAGGAGGCTTTTAATGTGAAGCATGTGGTTTCATTTCACGCCCCATAATATGTCGGTATTTTATCTCATATTTTCAGGCAACAGATTTTTTTTGTTTGGAAGGGTCATATTCATTTAAATAGATGAGTTATTTTAATATATTGTTGGGGTACATGGGGTGATTATTGTTTCACTATTGGTGTTTTAAAACGATTAGAACTTGAATTAAAATCCCTTTTTGTGAAACAAACAAACTACTATGCTTCAGCTATCATTCAAATGTTTTCATTTTTGAAAAGAATCAAACTTTTTGATCTATTTTGGTAATCTAAACATTGGTACGTTGCCAAAGTACAAACTAAGCCTCAGGGCTCTGGGTGGGGCTTTCTATATGAAAGGATGACTATTGAGAACTGGTGTTGCTAAAACCAGTTGGACCAGCAAGTTACTCAACCATTACCGTGGTTTATTATCAACAGCATTATCAGACATGCATCACTTTGCAACTTTCAGTGTTAAGAAGGAACAATCCTGCTTGTATTCTGACATCAGCTAGTTGACTTAATTTTAGCGCTGACTCCCACTAGTATGACATTTCATTTGAGTCACTTCAACTCCTGAGAGAACAGTGAACGATTTAAGTTTTCGAATAACGGGGACTTGTATCGGACCACTACTCAGTTTCAACCAATATGCTGCTTAGTTCAGGTATTGGAAATTATCAAGGAAAAAAAGTTGGATCAGTGACTCCCAAACTGAGCTCAGTTCTTTTCATTTCAAAATAAAAATTCACAGGTCAATTTAGTTCACAATAATGACATGGCATTATAGGGGAGACCGGGGCTAGTAGGCACACTTTTTACTCTAGTGAGAATTACTCATCACCTAAACATCTTTCAATAGTCATTCCTACATTAAATTGAAGCTTAGCTTGAAAGGTGTTGGCTTGAAATGTGTACCCCTCACTTTTTCTAACGTATTGTAATAAAGAAGAAATTTACCATCAAAGACACTCTAAAACATTGTGACAACCAACCCCATCAAGGGGTCGGTTGTCACACACTATGGGGTTGTTTGTCACAATGTTATCTTAATAGGAATAATCTTAAAAAGAAGGCAAGAAAGCAGAACTAAATTTGAAAGTTTAATTGCATTGTCAAGTTGACAAACAGGCCTACATAACTTACTGTTTCTTCTTTTCTGGGGTGGAGTGCACTGGGGTGCAGTGGCCTTGGCAGCTGGTCTAGTTTGGGATGCACTGGGTTGTTTTGATTTTGTTGCCCTTTTTTCTTTTGCATGCTAGCTGCCTTTTCCTGCTCTATTCTTTCCTTCTCTGGGATGTCAGTGAGGATACAGGTTGACATTTTATTTTGTTATTGGGTTCCTTTTCTGGCTGCAGCCTTTGGATAACATGTGACAACCGACCCCCCCAAAAAAGTGACGACCAACCCCAACTTGAATTTCTTGCTAGCATCAAGGCTTACAACCATCCAACAACTAGTTAGCTAGCTAACAACAATCTAAACTATAGTTTACCCTTCACACTTTTTTAGGGTAACAAGTGTTTTGTTATAAACCCATTGTGTAAAAGCCTAGAAGAAACATACTGAGAAGCTAAATATTTTCAATTTCACATGAAAAACACAAACTGTCCTCTCACCTCAAATGCAGCAGTCTAACTCCAAGGAAGACTATGTAGGTGACCTCTGATCCCAATTCTGGATATTTACATACCAACATTTACCAGACAGTGCCTTCTGGTTCCGAGATATAACGAATGTGACAACCAACCCGTGTGACATATAACCCCGTTCTCCCCTATAGACCAGTTACTACCAAACTGAGCTTAGTTCTTTTGATTTCAAAACGAGAATTCTCTACTGGTTCACAATAACAACATAAATCATCTCAACATAACTTAATGCTTAATAAATCATACAGTATGTCAATTAAATAATCGGTCTGCAATTAAAATATTTTTGCTCTCTTTAATAGATATGGCTACAGCAAACTATCTGAGATCAGAAGACCAGTTCCTGTACTCCATCTGTCTGGATGTCTTTACTGATCCTGTCAGTATCCCATGTGGACACAACTTCTGCAAAGCCTGCATCACTAGACACTGGGATGCTAATCACCAGTACCTCTGTCCAATGTGTAAAAAGGTTTTTACCACAAGACCTGAGCTACATGTCAACACCTTCATCTCAGAGATGGTTGGTCAGTTCAGAGCGTCAGCTCAACAGGAAGCCAGCAGCAGCTCAGAGCAACAAGCTAACAGACCAAGAGAAGTTCCCTGTGACGTCTGCACTGGAACTAAACTGAAGGCCCTGAAGTCCTGCCTGGATTGTCTGGTCTCCTACTGTGAGACTCACCTGGAGCCTCATCTGACGGCTTCACGTCTGAAAAGACATCAGCTGATCGACCCTGTGGAGAACCTGGAAGGCAGGATGTGTGTGAAGCACGATAAACCTCTGGAGCTGTTCTGTAAGACAGACCAGACATGTGTCTGCGTGCTCTGCTCTGTTTTAGACCACAAGACTCATGAGTTTGTTCCTCTGGGAGAAGAATATGAAGAACAGAAAGCAGAGCTGGGGAAGACAAAGGCTGAACTTCAGCAGATGATCCAGAAGAGACGACTGAAGATTCAGCAGATCGAACAGTCGGTCGACCTCGGTAAAGAAGACGCAGACAGAGAGAAAGCAGAAGGTGTTGAGGTCTTCACTTATCTGAAGGAGTCTGTTGAGAAAGGCCTGAATGAGTTCATCAACACGATCGAAGAGAAGCAGAAAACAACTGAAAAACAGGCCGAAGATTTGATCAAAGACCTGGAAGAAGAAATCTCTGATCTGAAGAAGAGAAGGACTGAGGTGGAACATCTCTCACAGTCAGAAGACCAACTCCATCTTCTCCAGAGTGTCCAGTCCCTGAAAGCTGCTCCACCCACCAGGGACTGGACAGAGGTCAGAGTCTGTCCATCATCATACGAGGGGATTGTGGTGAGAGCTTTGGCTCAGCTGGAGGAGACACTCAGTGAAGAGATGAAGAAGCTGTTTGAAGCAGAGCTGAAGAGGGTCCAGCAGTTTGCAATGGATGTGACTCTTGATCCTGATACAGCACATGCTGATCTCGTCCTGTCTGATGATGGAAAACAAGTGAATGATAGTTATGGTTGGAATAATCTTCCAGACAACCCAGAGAGATTTTCTAAATGTTGTTGTGTCTTAGGAAAGCAGAGTTTCTCCTCAGGCAGATTTTACTACGAGGTTCAGGTCAAAGAAAAGACTGATTGGGTGTTAGGAGTGGCCAGAGAATCGATCAACAGGAAAGAAGAAATCCCAATGGGCCCTGACGGTGGTTGCTGGACGATAATTTTGATTGATGACTATGAGTACACAGCTTGTGATGATCCTACAGTCACTCTCTCCCTGAAGTCTTGTCCTCAGAAGGTGGGGGTGTTTGTGGATTATGAGAAGGGTCTGGTCTCCTTTCATGACGTAGATACTGCAGCTCTTATCTACTCCTTTACTGGCTGCTGCTTCACTGAGAAACTCTACCCATTCTTTAGTCCTTTTCCTAATGATGATGATGAAAACTCTGCACCTCTGATCATCACTCCTGTCAACCAAACAGAGTAGATTTATACCCTGACTTATCTCATTGACTGTTCAATCTTAAACAAGGGAACAAATATAAATATTTAGTGGCAGCACCCTAAAGTTTACATCTTATTTTCTATTGCGTCAATTACATAGTCACTCCTACCAATCCTAGGTAGATGAGTAGATGAATAACTTGTCTTAATTCATGTACCGATTCATTTTTTAATTAACTTACTTATTTTTAATCAGGGAACGAATGTAAATATTTAGTGGAAATATCCTCAGGTTTTAATCTTATTTTCTGATTACTGTGATGATTTGAACTTTGCTACATTATTGTATTATGTGACCACCGTCAGCGTGCATATTGGCAATACATTAATTTGATGCAATAATCTTCTCAAAATTGCATCTATTTAAAAATGTGTTAAACAGATTAGACATTTATTTTTATTTACAGAACAAAATCCCTGTTTGGTTTGAATAATAATAACAAATAAATAAATAAAAATATATTTTTCACTTTAACATTTAATATCAGGGCCTTTTGCATGTCCTTCAACAATCAATATCCTTAATTTAACTATGCACTTTACTATGAAGCAGTAGGAGGATGTCTATGATGTGCTATGTCATTATACATTAATAAAGACGGACTTTAATGAAAAGTTGTAAACAGAATGTTTCTATTGTTTCTGAAAAAAATTGTTCGATTACCCGTCACTTTGGCCAATTTTTATATTTTTGTGAATACTTTTAAGATGTTGGACTCAATGAAAACGTATGTATATGATTGGAAATTAATATCTGAAAAATAAACATGTTGTTGGATACAAGGCCTGAGCTGAATTGAATTTACTATTTTATGTTTTCAGCAACAAACAATAAACATATGAACCTGGTTTAATTGTGTTTCGCCACCAACAATGACAACTACTAAGAGATAATTTAATTCAGATAGATTCAATTATAATTCTGTGAAACCATGATTAGTGTTAAAAGACTCATCCAACAGCATCTGCTTCGTAATTCAGAAATTCCTTTAATAATAAAAACTGTGAGCAATTCTTAAGACCTGACAGCACTCCTCATGTCTGAGCACTTCCCCATGACTCCCTGCTACACTGCAGTATAAACAGGCCTCTAAGTCGATCACTAACTGCTGTCATGACACAGAACGGCCACTAGATGGGTCACTACACCAAGGGAACCAGGCAAGTCTAATGCAACTATAGGTCCTATGTGTACATGAGTGTATTTAGGTCCTGTGTGTGTACATGAAAAACAGACAAACAGGTGGAATATTGAATTTCCCTAAGGTCATAAGTTTTTAAAAAAAAGGAAATAAATCAAGAGAAAAAATCTGGTGTGTCACAAAAGCTGTAAATCAGAGGGAGGAGCCATGTAACAGAGCTGCAGTAAAAGGCGGAGCTACACGGGACAGAGGAGAGGCGTCAACTTCACACTCCAAAAATTAAACTGTTTGTCAGAGGCAGAAAGGCAGCTGTCGAGACCAGTTTGTTTCTCTCCAAAAAGAAAATTGAAGAAAACTGAGTTCAATTCGTTCTAAACAACACAGCAGAGCCAAACTCTGGTGAGTACCGCTGATAATATTTACCGTTTCAACAACCAGGATTAAATCAAAACTTAAATACAACTGTGACGGTTTTTCCACAGCCCCACTGGACTCATTGGGGCTCTTAAAGGGATAGTTCAGTATTTTTGAACTGGGGTTATATGAGGTACTACTTATGCATAGTAAGTCTGTTACCTTATGGAGATGGCAAATCAGCAGTGAAACAATCCTACATTCAGTGTAAACTTGATAGTAAATGTTTTAGGTAAGCATATTGTATACAGTGTCTATATAAAGTCATCATGTCATTTTATAATACTACATTTTGTTTGTCCTACAGCCTGAAATGAACATAAATATCCACATTTTTCCAGTATTATTTACACAAATGCTCACAAAATGCTTTACACAAATCCTCACAAAATCTCTGTAAATTAATGGAAAATTTAAAACAAATTGCAGGGTTGGAAAAGTGATCAGTCCCTGTAGAATAACCACTCTAAACATTCTGAGGTGTAAGCAATCACCTTCCAGATCACACACTAAGTTAATTGGTCTCCAGCTGAAAGGTTTGAGTGTTTTTGACTATTTCAGAATAAAAAATATTATATAAAAATAAAATATTTTTGTGAAGTTTGAAAACACACGCTGATATGATGCATATCATATTGTAAATCATTGCTAATACTAATTGTTGACAGTGATATTCTTCCATACATGTTGTCCTACAGGACCTGTACACATTCTGTGCTGTTGATTTAAAACTGTAGTTAAAACTAGTAATCAAATGCTTTTCTTTTCTTTCACAATACATGTGTAGATATGGCTGTTGTCAGGTGTCTGCTATCAGAAGACCAGTTCCTGTGCTACATCTGTGCGGATGTGTTCACTGATCCTGTCACCACATCATGTGGACACAACTTCTGCAAAAAGTGCATCACTGAACACTGGGACGCTAATGAAACGTACCTCTGTCCGCTGTGTATAAAGGTTTTTACCACCAGACCTGTGCTACATGTTAACACCTTCATCTCTGAGATAGTTGATCAGTTCAGAGAGTCAGCTCAATCGGAAGCCATCAGCAGCAGCAGCAGCAGCAGCTCAGAAAACCTCAAAGAACGTCTACCGGAGAACGGGCACGGTATGGTTAATGTAGTGTTTGCGCAATAGTATTGCAGATTGTCTGTAAAAGATTCCATTGCCAATGGGCACAGCCCTATTGCCCGGACCTAATGTGTCTGCATGCTCTGCTCTGTTTCAGACCACAAGACAAATTATGTTGTTCCTCAGAGAGAAGAATATGACGAAAACGAGGCGGAGCTGGGGAAGACAGAGGCTGAAATTTATCAGATGATCCAGAAGAGACGACTGAAGATTCAGGAGATCGAACACTCTGTTGACCTCGGGAAAGAAGACGCAGAGAGAAAGAAAGCAGAAGGTTTTGAGGTCTTTACTTCTCTGAAGGAGTCTGTTGAGAAAGGCCTGAATGAGTTCATCAACAAGATCGACGAGAAGCAAGAAACAACTGAAAAACAGGCCGAAGATTTCATCAAAGTGTTGGAAGAAGAAATCAACGAGCTGATGAAGATTATGGCAGATGTGACGGATCTGTTTGACTCTGAAGACCAACTCGATCTTCTGCAGTCCCTGAAAGCTGCTCATTCCACCAACGACTGGACCGAGGTCAAGGTCCGTCCACCGTCATACGAGGGGACTGTGGTGAAAGCTGTGGGTCAGCTGGACGAGACGCTCAATAAAGAGATGAAGATGATGTTTGAAGCAGAGCTGAAGAGGGTCCAGCAGTTTGCAGTGGATGTGACTCTCGATCCTGATACAGCACATGCTGATCTCGTCCTTTCTAGTGATGGCAAAAAAGTGAATGATAGTGATTTCAAGAAGTTTGTTATGGACAACCCAAAAAGGTTTTCCGATTGTCCTTGTGCCTTAGGAAAGCAGAGTTTCTCCTCGGGCAAATTCTACTTTGAGGTTCAGGTCAAAGGAAAGACCAAGTGGACTATAGGAGTGGTCAGAGAGTCGATCAACCGGAGAGAAGAAATCCCACTGAGCCCTCGGAATGGTTGCTGGACAATATGGTTGAGAAATTTCAATGAGTACAAGGGTCTTGATAACCCTCTAGCCGATCTTTCTCCAAGGTCTCGCCCTCAGAAGGTGGGGGTGTTTGTGGATTATGAGAAGGGTCTGGTCTCGTTCCATGACGTAGATACTGCAGCTCTTATCTACTCCTTCACTGGCTGCTGCTTCAACGAGAAACTCTACCCATTTTTAAATCCTTGTCTTAATGATAGAGGAAAAAATATTACACCTCTGAAAATTTGTCCTGTCAATCCAACTCAGTAGAATTATAACGTCTTATTTCATGTATTATTAGTTATTTTTCATTTATTTTCTAAGTTTTAGTTAAATTGCTGCATATAAACAATCACAGAAAACTGAAACGGAAAAAGAACAAAGAAATAATTTTGGTGTTGAAGGTCAGAAGGTTCTGTTTTGTATATGAATGTGTCTTTTGATTATGATATACGAATATTACAAACTTTGCACACTGATTGCTTCTACTAAACAGGATAAATACAGTCAGCAAGAATATTTATAGTAAAGAGAATGGAAGAAAGGGTAAGGTAGAGATGTGGGGGTTGCATCAATCTAGGGTGTGTGCATCAAATATGTTTGCTTAATATCAGCAGGCGAAAAGGGGTGCAGCGACATCAGTTGCAGAAGTCAAATCAAGGGTGTGGGAGGAGCTTGGAAAGGCCATGGTTAATGACTTTTGGGAAGCCTAAAATATGTTCTGGAAAATCATTCTGCGAGGGATAACGCCCAGGCTGAAATCAGGGGCATGTCGTCGTGGGGTGTAAGGAGCACTTTGAGGAACTTGTTAATGAGGTCGCAAAGGATAATTGGAAATATCCTGGTAGTAAGGTGCCAGGAGTGGATGAGATCTGTCTAGAAATGCGGAAGGCCCTGGAAGTTAGGGAGGTAACTTGGCTGACACGCCTCTGTAACATCACATGGGCATCAGATAAAGTGCCTTTAGTTGGCAGAGCAGGGTGGCGGTTCAGGCATCTCGTAAAGATGCTCCCTTGTTGGTCTCCTTCAGAGGTGTACAAGGCAACTGGGAGGAGACCCCGGTAAAGGACATACCGAAGAGACTATATCTATCGGCTGGCCTGGGAACACCTAGGGATGCCCAAGGGGTAAGGGGTGTGTTAGAAAGTGTATGGATAGATGATCTTGTCAACCCTGCATCTATGCAAAATGTACTTAATATTTTTTTTTATTTGATGTGCACGGAAAAACATATTTCTGAATATTTCATTGTGTAGAAATTCAATACAGAATGTGTCAATGTTATACTGGGCGGGCATGAAACAATAAGAATGTTTATGATAGAAAAGTTGTCAATTACTGGTCACTTTGTTTTGTGACTACTGATACGAAGACTTATGAGTTATATCCGTATGGTGTCTTAAGGTTGATGGTCCAATAGTAGCAGAGATAATATGTTTGTTGTGTTGTTTCTGTTCACCTGCCCAGGTTATCTGGTACTAAGCATCATTTCTCATTGTTTGAGTTGAATGTATTTTCTAGTTCAAAAAATATATAAAGATTAACACTTAAAGACATTTGTAATTAAGTGATTGTGTGGAAAAAATGGAAAATAAAAAACTAGGCTGATACTGTAATTTGTAGAAAAGCTTTAAAACGCAAGGCAAGAGTGAGCAGTGACTCCAGCACCTTTAACTGAACATAAAAGCCTGCTGCATACAGAAGATGTATTTCGTTACTGAGCTGTAATCCTTAAGAATATCTGATTACTTTAAATGTGTTACTGGTGGTAACAGCAAGTGGAGTTTCATACAGAAGCAATCGATCGTTTAGCAACTGCTTAGTCAGAACTACAACAGAAGAGAAGCTGCAGCAAAAATAGACCAGGAGCATAGAAATAGCAAGGCAGAGAAAGGAGTGAGTTGCTCTGCCCGTGAATCCAGGAGACAGTCCCTGTGTTCCAATCCCCATACTTCACCTACTATTTAGTACGCCAGAAAAAAATTTAGGATGTCCATCCTAAATTTTTTACATGCACGTCAATTGTAGTATGCTGAAAATACATAAATGCTCAATAACTCCAATAGCATTTTAGAGTATTTGTCTTTATTCTTCATCATTTTGACAGATTAAAATATCTGGGCTATTCCACTCATTTTGATTCAAGATTCAAGAGGTGTATGTATCATATGCACATTAACAATTACAGCAGCAGTCATTGACAATGAAATTCTTCAGTCCCAGGCGCCTCTCAACAATGCAAGAGTAAATAAAAACACAAGTGAAGAGAGCAACATCCCATAAAAACAAAAAAAGTAGTGCCAGGATTAAGTGACATGCCTGCCAGTTGGTGGTGGGTGTATCACATATTGATATATTGTCCAAAATTGTCTTGGATCTCATGTGTTGGACCAAAATGTCTAGCTGGATCAGATTACTAAACTGCGGCTCAAGTGGTAATCCAAGTCTCCAGCGTGTCCAAGTAGAGCAGGATTTTTTAAGCCTTCAAAACCAGATCAAAACACCAACAAGAAGGCGCCTATTCGAGGCAAAAACGTAATCATAATCGTATCTGCAGCAGTACCCCTTTATAGGTTTGATTATGTGCAAGCTAGCCCTGATATAAAGCGGTGTCTCCGGCCCCTAGTCTTTTTTTGACACCTTTTTAACAACTCGTTAGGACTCAAAGCTTTTAAACCTCTCAGCAAACACTCCAGATGCCAGTTTGTAATTTATGATCCACAAATTCAGCTTACACTACCACCTTCCTAGGGAGGGGGGCGGAGAGGGGGAGGGGGGGGTGTAACTCTAAAAGTAGATCCAGAGATATTACAGTCATTATTTTCATATCAAGCAACAAGGTTCCTCTCTTGAGTTTAGGGTGGGGGGAGGGGAGAGGAGGGGGGTGCTTGGGCAAGGCAACTCATTAAAACTGGGATATTACCAAGACTAAAAATAAATGAGGTTTTCCCTGCAGCCCTGAAACTGACCTTTACACAGCGATGAAGCATTTTTAGCCCTACAGCGTTTTGAGTCTGTGTCAGAAGCAAGGTGTCACATGTCAACGTCACATCCACATTTATTTCAAATATAAATTAATGTCGATTTTAGGGATGTCCATGGTTAACTGGTTAACCGTTAAGAAGATCTTTAACCGGTTAATACTAACGGTTAAAAAAAAAAAAAAAATAATCTCAATTTCTCTGAAATCCGGACTCTTATTTTGATATCGCTAAACCGGATGTAAGAATGCCAACTGTCGGTAGAGAATGAAACGAGTAGTGTAGGCTACGCTCAACTTTATAACAGGTCCATGGTACGCTCCCAGTCACTACTACGCTCAACTTTATAACAGGTCCATGGTACGCTCCCAGTCACTACTACGCTCAACTTTATAACAGGTCCATGGTACGCTCCCAGTCACTACTACGCTCAACTCTATAACAGGTCCATGGTACGCTCCCAGTCACAACTTATGGTCACAACACTCCCGTGTCATATGTTTGTATAATTTAATTAACAGCGTGGGCTCCCGCTAGCTTAACATAGCGCTAGCATTAGCCTTCTTGAGGTGGATGCTGTCCTGCATCTATCACCGTCTCAGTGAGTGTGTGAGGGAGTGACAGACAGCCAGGCAGTGAGTGGCCGCCCCCTGCACAGACACAGGTCTGCCATGATTGTGTGCCAGGATCAATAGCGAAAATCCGTCATAAACAAAAGCGTTAAGTATCGTTATGCTGTACTGATAACATCGGAGCTTATCAATACTACGGTCTTTCAAAATGTTGCCCCGTGCTCAGCACTACTTAGCACCGGGCTTCGGTAGACTACCCATCCCCTAAGCCTGTATGTGTGTGTGTGTGTGTGTGTGTGTGTGTGTGTGTGTGTGTGTGTGTAAATATCCCTTTTCAGTCACTTATTGCACTGCTCCTACATTCGCATACTAGACCTCTTCTCACAACAGACAAGGTGCCGTGTGAATGTCAAAATGTAGGCATTTAAATTGGCTACTGGTCCCTGAATTGTTTTTAAATTAATATGCCGGTCCTTGGAACAAAAAAAGGTCGGGAGCCCTGCTATAACGATTCAGGTATTTCACTATAAATAGGCTACATTAAATCTTAACGGTTAATTCTGGTGGTTAACCGGTTAAAGAAAAAATTCTAAATGGCCATCCCTAGTCGATTTCATTAAAAGTCAATGTCAAACGAGTTGACACAAAGTTAATTAAGCCTGTCAGCTCCATAAAACTCTCTCTGTATTTCTCAGTATGGCAGCGTTTACAATCGGTAGCCGCCCCTGGACAATGGTGCAGGAGCTCAGACAAATCCCAAGAAGGGCCCCTAAGAAATGTTTCAATTGTTGATTCTACTGCTAAGAAAAAACTTGGACGTACAGCAGAAGGTATAAAATTCATGTGCCATCACTGAAGGCTTTACCGCAATTAGAATAGATGCACCAAGAGTGTTAATGTATATATTCCCTCATGGGGGAGACAGAAGTTACGCACTATGGCTTTAACTCAAATATGAATACTTCTGTTGGAGGGAACAAATATCAAAACCAGTCAGATGACACAGTTTTTTTCACAGCTGATTTAATAATACTATGCACTGATGCATGTTTTACTGATTTGTTTAATCACACAAGAAGCAAATGTAAGTTGGTGACGGTGTATTGTCTGACACCAAACATGTGATAGGTTGACATGTAAAAGAGACTTACAGTGCGAGCACATGTCCAGGGCGTAGCTGGCTTCATTTCCCTGGAAAAGAGAAAAACATTGACAATGAAACAGATTTTATTAAAAAGTTTTTTAAAAAGGACAACTGTAGAAACATGGCGGCCTCAGCGCCCCACTGCCATGTAGATATAAAAGGCCAGTTCTAAGGAAATAAAACTGTTTATTTTCAAGTTAATAAACACTTATTTAAACATATAATACTGATTATTATATTCCATTTCTCTACCAAGTCTGTTCTGAAAAATGCCAATAAATTCTACACACTGCAGCTTTAATGAGAAACAAACTCAAAACATGAAACAAAAAGGAATTAACTGAAATAGTCTCTGTCTCCATTCTTGGCGTTGTTCAATAATAATAATAATATTAAATATTTCTTTACAATAAATACAAAGAAATTCTACACATTGCCTCTTTAATGAAAAACCTTTCAAATGTGAAACAAATAGGTTAAACTGGACTGGTGTGTGTCTCTGTTCTTGGCTAATAGTTGGCGTTGTTCATTATGCATGAGCGACAGAATGATCCCGGCTCTGGAAACGAGGCCAATCCTCTCTCATCTCTAAAGGACTTGAACCGGGCTGTTTGAAACCAGGCTGCTGTAAAGGAATACTTCACCCAAACGGAAGCGGCGTTCTATTATTATAAAATCACTATTATAATACAATGAAGTCTTCCCTCAGTCTTCCCTTGGCCCAGCTGTCCTGTTAATCCTAACCCTACATTTTTAATAGTGTGATGTCACAAATGGGAAAATGTAGTGTTAGACAGTGAGACCATAAAACACTCTTTCTGCCTTTTCTCAGGCTAGGATGAACCGATTTCTAAAATGTGAAATTAATGTAAATTTAAAAAAAAGCTCTGACTTCTATCATATTAAACTTCTTTGGCAGGGCTGCAGCAAACCTCTTAAATCTTGTAGAGAGGCACAGCCATACATACAAAGTAAACAAGTGGATCAATTGTGGCACATTTAAGTACTGAACTTTAAGATACAAAATATGAATTACTGGTTTTACATGTCAGCTATTTTGAGGCGGGGTTTAGGCTGGATGGCGGAAGCTTTTCCACCATGGAGATATATTTCACTGCCTGGCTGCCAGAGCATAGCAAATTTAATCTCTTCTGTCTCTTAGATACTGGGACAGTCCCTCATAGTTTGGGATTCCAGAGCTCAACTTAACATAGAAAGGGAGTGGTAGGATGTCCTCGAGTTTCAGGTTCCTCCTAGTAACCATGAGGTCTCTGGTGCCTCCTCCCAGTAACCATGAGGTCTCTGGTGCCTCCTCCCAGTAACCATGAGGTCTCTGGTGCCTCCTCCCAGTAACCATGAGGTCTCTGGTTCCTCCTCCCAGTAACCATGAGGTCTCTGGTTCCTCCTCCCAGTAACCATGAGGTATCTGGTTCCTCCCAGTAACCATGAGGTCTCTGGTGCCTCCTCCCAGTAACCATGAGGTCTCTGGTTCCTCCTCCCAGTAACCATGAGGTCTCTGGTTCCTCCTCCCAGTAACCATGAGGTATCTGGTTCCTCCCAGTAACCATGAGGTCTCTGGTTCCTCCTCCCAGTAACCATGAGGTCTCTGGTTCCTTCTCCCAGTAACCATGAGGTCTCTGGTTCCTCCTCCTAGTAACCATGAGGTCTCTGGTTCCTCCTCCCAGTAACCATGAGGTCTCTGGTTCCTCCCAGTAACCATGAGGTCTCTGGTTCCTCCCAGTAACCATGAGGTCTCTGGTTCCTCCCAGTAACCATGAGGTCTCAGGTTCCTCCCAGTAACCATGAGGTCTCTGGTTCCTCCTCCCAGTAACCATGAGGCCTCTGGTTCCTCCCAGTAACCATGAGGTCTCTGGTTCCTCCCAGTAACCATGAGGTCTCTGGTGCCTCCTCCCAGTATCCATGAGGTCTCTGGTTCCTCCCAGTAACCATGAGGTCTCTGGTTCCTCCCAGTAACCATGAGGTCTCTGGTTGGATCCCCGGCACCAGACAGGCGGGTGTTAGTAGTAAAACTAGTGGTGGCTGCTATTACATTTCTACCACTGTGTCCTTGAGCAAGACACTTAACCCCAAACTGCTCCAGGGGCGCTGTACATTGGCTGACCCTGCTCTCTGACCCCCTCTGGAGTGTGGGAACTTGAGAGGGGGATATGCAAGCAGAACAATTTCAATGTACCAAGTCTAAATTTACTTATAAAGATATCTTAACTTTCTGATAACTGTTTTGAGAGCATGAATAACAAGAACCATTATTTAGACCAATTAATCTGGACTAAACATAGCAAATCAACCAATGAGTGTCACTGACTACATTACCATGCACAGCAATACTCCAATATTAACCTGGTTAAGATCATATTCTCAAATCACACATTTCCATGTAAACAGCAGTTTCTGAGTATTAAAAATTGCTCCGAGGAACTTTGTTCAAGATTCAAGATTGTTAATGGGGCGGCAGTGGCGAAGTGGGCAGGGAGGTCGCCTCTGGAGTGCAGGGTCGGAGGTTCGATCCCCAGTCTACCCGCCACATGTCGAAGTGTCCTTGGGCAAGACATTGAACCCCGAATTGCTCCCGAGAGTTAGCTTGCACCCTGCGTGGTCCATTTACCATTTAATTGCCATACGCGCAACAATTACAAAGCAGTCGCTGTCAAGGAAATTATTTAGTCTTGGGCTCCTTCAACAGTGCAATAAAAAAAAAAGTATAAGAGGTTGGGGCGCTCCGGTGGTGTAGTGGATAGAGCGTGTACCATATTGGCTCCGGCCTTCGTTGCAGTGGTCACGGGTTCAAATCCGAACCATGGACCTTTACTGCAGGTCATCCCCCCCCCCCCTCTCTCTCTCTCTGTCTCTCTCTCTCTCTCTCTGTCTCCCCATTTCAACTCTGTGCTGTCAAATAAAGCTTGAATATGCCAAATAAAATATCTTTAAAAAAAACTGTATAAGAGGTTAACAGAGGCTCTAAAAATGAGTTATAGACATATTTGCGTTTTGTCCGTTCTGTCTTTAAGTTGTTCCTGTCAATCATGTGGCACGTTCTACTGTCATGACGACGCCTTCTCAAATACACTGAAACTGAATACACTGAGATTAAAGCACAAGCAACCCTTCTGTCTCACACACACACACAGACACACAGACACAGAGAGAGCGAGCGAGAGAGACACACACACACACGCACACACACACACACACACACAGAGAGAGCGAGAGAGACACACACACACATAGACACACAGAGACACAGACACACACAGAGAGAGACACA
>CASHTC010001505.1:326951-354451 GCA_949357725.1 Hyperoplus immaculatus | reverse complement strand
TTCCCTACTATTTAGTATGCCAGAAAAAGATTTAGGATGTCCCAATACATGCACGTCAATTGTAGTATGCTGAAAATACACAAATGCCCCCACTAACTCCAATAGCATTTTGGAGTATTCGTCTTTATTCTTGACATTTCTCGACATAATGAAAAAAACTTCCTCATCTGATTTTTTTTTCTCTCCTGTCTGTGGCCCTAAAACTCTTCTGTACTTTAGTATATAGTGTAGTAAAAATACTAAAACTCTTCTGTACTTTAGTATGTAGTGTAGTAAAAAGACTAAAACTCTTCTGTACTTTAGTATGTAGTGTAGTAAAAAGACTAAAACTCTCCTGTACTTTAGTATGTAGTGTAGTAAAAAGACTAAAACTCTTCTGTGCTTTAGTATGTAGTGTAGTAAAAAGACTAAAACTCTTCTGTACTTTAGTATGTAGTGTAGTAAAAAGACTAAAACTCTTCTGTACTTTAGTATGTAGTGTAGTAAAAAGAAAGAGTATGTGATTTGGAACGCAGGGTAAGTGTCCATTTACTCAAGTACTGAACTTAAAGGAATACTTCACCCATACGGAACCAGCGTTCTATCATTATAAAATCACTATTATAATATAATGAATGAGGTTTTTCTTCCCTCAGTCTTCCCTCAGTCTTCCCTTGGCCCAGCTGTCCTGTTAATCCTAACCCTTACTGTGATGTCACAAGAAGGAAACTGTAGGGTTAGACAGTGAGACCATAAAACACTCTTTCTGCCTTTTCTCAGGCTAGGATGAACCGATTTCAATTTTTTTTTTTTGCACATTTATACTAAATAGGATCTCAGAGTTCAATACACCTTCATATTCCAACCGGTGTAGTAGGCCTTTAAAGGTGGAGTCAGTGATTCTGGAGAACTCTTGTGTTAATGTCACTAATCAACTGGCTACGTTTCATGATGACAGTTAAAATGTCACACTATTCACCTGCAGTGTCTGTGTGTGTGTGTGTGTGCGTGTGCGTGTGTGTGTGTGTGTGTGTGTGTGTGTGTGTGTGTTTAAATAATCCACACAGGTGTAATGTCTTAGAGGTACATTGCAGAAGTAATTGATATGGTTTGGACCCCGCCCTGCAACACCTCAGCTGATACAACAAACTGTGTCTGTTTGTTTATCAGCTCATAATAAAAAGCTATTCTGTCATCACACACACACACACACACACACCCAAAAACACACACACACACACACATATACATACACACACACAGAGAGGTACATAATGTCACACATACACACACACACACTGTACACACACACACACACACACACAAACAAACACTGTACACACACACACACACACACTCACTGTACACCCAGCAAACCGGTTCATACTGTACACACACACAACACACACACACACACACACACACACACACACACACACACACACACACACACACACACACACACCTCATGATTTATCCAGGCGGACATCTGATGCTGTGGCCTGCACTAGCCGGCTAGTATAAGGCTAGCATGCACTAGGCTAGCACTAGTTTATTCTACATGTATACACCTAACGCTATTCATTTCTTATTATGCCTATTATTAATATCCCAGCTATGTGTGACCTTTTATATTTAAAGGGATGGTTAAAATGAGTGTCTTGACTGTGCGTGATACAGCCTATAGCAGGAAAACGACACAATAAGGCCATTTAAAATAGAAAATTAAACATTGAATAGGCCTATCATACTGTATGTAATAAATAAATGTATTTCTCTACGTGGCCTATGATATAGCCTAGCCCCTATAGCAGGAAAACGCCACAATTTGACCATTTGATGTATAAAAGAACACATAAAAAAGGCCTAAATATTATTTTTAAAAATAGCCCTTTTCTATTGATATTGGTGTATTTTCGTACGTGGCTTCGACGTTGCCCGGGTAAATTAAAGGTTAAAATGACTGTCTTGGCTATGCATGATATAGCCTATTGAAGGAAAAAAACGCCAGAATTTGACCATTTGATATATAAAAGAACACAGAAAATAGGCCTAGATGTATAAAATATATCCCTTTTATAGCCTATATATATATATAAATGTATTTTCGTACGTGGCCTCGACGCTGCCCGGTTTCATCACCACCTGGATCTTGTATTTGGATCCGGTCATCAGCTTGATGGTTCGGTTTTGGCCGAATCTGGTTCCGTCCACCTTGAAGAAGACGGGCCCTTCGTTGGGCTGGACCTTCAGCGAGATGGAGATGTTTATGATCGGCGGTACGTCGTCCATGATCCCGGCCGGGCTTTAGCGTGTGATTCTGGGGTTGAGAAGACAGAGAGACGGGGAGGCAGGCGGAGGATGATGGTTGGTGATGCTGAGGAGGGGAGAAAACTGGGATATCCGTCTAACGCTTTCAAAGTAAAAGACGGTTGAGATTTTATACTATCTATGGTTGAGATATAATTCAAATTGTATGGACAAAGCTTATTTCTGTTAGCTTAAAGCTGTATTATGAAATATATTTTTTAAATTATTATAAAAAAAAATGTACTGGCATTTTGTCCACAATTACTATTTCACTTAAAGTTGACTGTGATGACTGGACTTTGTCGTCCTGACCATGATCCCGGCCGGGCTTTAGCGTCTGATTCTGGGGTTGAGAAGACAGAGAGACGGGGAGGCAGGCGGTGGGTGATGGTTGGTGATGCTGAGGAGGGGAGATGGAGGGGAAACGGGGATATCCGCTCAATGCTTTCAAAGTAAAAGTAAACATTATAATATATTAGCCTATGTTTTTTATTTTTCGACCTGAAATACAGCTAAAATTAAACAATGTATTACTGCTATACATATTACATGTTGTGGGCAATAACCATGTAACTAGACTTAGTCGTCCATTATCCCGGAGGGTGTTTAGCGTGTTTAAATGAGATAGAACAGAAGAAAAGGACAGACAGACAGAGAGACAGACAGACAGACAGACAGGCAGACAGACATACAGACAGGCAGACAGGCAGGCAGACAGACAGACAGACAGACAGACAGGCAGACAGACAGACGGACAGACAGGCAGACAGAAAGGCAGACAGGCAGACAGAGGATGATCGCGATGCTGAGGAGGGGGGAGGGAGGTCCACACTTCTGCTCAACGCTTTCAAAATAAAATAATCATTGGACTCCATTATCTGTGTTCTAACTCAAACTAAAAATAGACCTACAGCTCTGTTAAATAATTATAATAATTAATAATGAAAAATAAAATAAACTAATTGTGCCATAATACCACACTAATGACAAGTAAAAAGAAAGATTAAAAAAGTCAAAATTATTACATAAAAATTTAAAATATTTTAGATTAAAATGTTGAAATTATGAAAAAAATTTAAATTATGAAGTAGAGGAAAAATAATATTATTTATTATTATTATTATTATTATTATTATTATTATTATTATTATTATTATTATTATTATTATTATTATTATTATTATTATTTATTTGCACACACTCAACACACTCAACAAATACATTAACACATGTAAAGATTAAAAGAGTATGTGCTGGAGAGGTCATAAATCATATAAGATAAGTCCACATTATTCGATTAAAATAAACAAATTAGTGACATAACACTTCAAAAACGTATGAGATCAAAACACCAGACACTTCAGCACACTGTGATTTATTGCATCTCAGTCATATTTACATTGAAACAGTGAAAAATCTTAAAGCTGCAGTGTGTAGAATTGTGAGTTTTATTTCCTAGCAGATTTTGTAGAAAGTAATTATAATATCCATAAGTACATTTAATTTAGTGCATAATAGCTGAAAAAAAAGTTTTGAATTATAATTTTTTCCCTTAGAAAGAGTCTCATATATGTCCATATTTCTGCATATTTTGGACCAAGGCCTAGTGCCGCCATCTTGAAAGTGTCATAGTTGGAATGTCATCAGGTGCATTGTTTAAAATTCAGAATTGTTCTTGTCCTTGAAGGCCACTGTAGCTTCTGTTATTATTCAAAAGGGGTGGGGTTACCCAGGGAGCGTTGCATTCTAGAACTTTGTAGAACTTTCTTGATGATGTCATATTACACACTGCAGCTTTAATGGAAAATGTCAAAATTTCAACCCATAATGTTGGCATTTCATTTCTATTTCTCCATGTGTTTTTTTTGTTTTTTTTTTTAATTTAAAAAAGTTATTAAAAAATTATATGTACAATTGTCAGAGCGCATTCTCATAATACACAGACGTATAAACCATTAGTGTTACAAATCATACTGGGACGTCAGAAGATCATACTGGGACGTCAGAAGTGCTTTCGACCATTTGATGTCAATCTATGGTACTCTCAGAAATATATATTTTTAAAATTTAAATTAATTAATAAGAAAGGTTATACTTTCAAAATGCTCCAAAAATTCCAATGAAAATTCTTAAAATATGAGCCCACTAAGATGTGTTTTAAAAAGTAATTTAAGTAATTTTTTATCCAGTAATAATTTAGAAAAAAATAAACTAATGAATGTGTATAAAACACTACAAGCATGGCCCCAAGCTCATGTTTTCTTTTTTAAGCACTGGTACATTTTGAGTTTTTTTAACCTTTATTTCTACAGGTAAATCCCATTGAGACCGAAGACTCTTTTACAAGGGAGACCTGTTTTCCTTTCCCACGTTACCATTCACACACACATTCATACACCGATAGCAGCAGCTAACTATCGACATTCACACAAGGCAAGGTGGGTGAAGTGTCTTGCCCAAGGACACAACAACCATGACACAGGTGGCAGGGCGGGGATCGAACCTCCAACCCTTTGATCATCAGCCGACCCGCTCTACCAACTGAGCCACAGTCACCCAGTTTTTGCTTCCATAACATGTCTACTTTCGTACTAAAGACTCAAAATGTACACTTAGGCGTTTATGACTAAACCTTTTCTGCACCGGACAGGAGGGTGTTAGGAGTAAAACTAGTGGTGGCTGCTATTACATCTACGGTGCCCACCATCTCTACCATTGTGTCCTTGAGCAAGACACTTAACCCCCAAACTGCTCCAGGGGCGCTGTACTATGGCTGACCCTGCGCTCTGACCCCCTCTGGAGTG
This sequence comes from Hyperoplus immaculatus, assembly GCA_949357725.1. Classification (NCBI taxonomy): domain Eukaryota; kingdom Metazoa; phylum Chordata; class Actinopteri; order Uranoscopiformes; family Ammodytidae; genus Hyperoplus; species Hyperoplus immaculatus. The sequence goes on along the minus strand of CASHTC010001505.1, from coordinate 349,358 downwards.
TGGTAACTTGAGAGGGGAGATGAGGAAAGACGAAATTCAATGTGCCCTGTGTACAATTGATTGGCTTAACATAACTTTATATAATAAAAATCCTAAATGTTTTCTTTTGTTCATCTGTCTAGCTCGGCCTGTAGAATCTCTCCCCATGTTTCGGCGTCCAGCGATGTCATTTTCCGGCCGTTTAATTGGTCGGCCGACGTCACGTGACTGTAGCGACCTCTCAACCAATCCCTCTTCACACAGCTGCGAGTGTAGTTCCTCACCAGCGTCACCTGGCAACAGAGAAATAACAAGTAGTTTTTTTTAATTAACAAGACATTATAATAAAAATAATTTAAAAGGGTGGGGGCAACGATTCTGGTGAACGTTTGTTGTCAAAATTAGTGAATATCTCCTCATGATCCACTACCTGTCTGTACTGAGTGAATATCTCCTCATGATCCACTACCTGTCTGTACTGAGTGAATATCTCCTCATGATCCACTACCTGTCTGTACTGAGTGAATATCTCCTCATGATCCACTACCTGTCTGTACTGAGTGAATATCTCCTCATGATCCACTACCTGTCTGTACTGTGTGTATATCTCCTCATGATCCACTACCTGTCTGTACTGAGTGAATATCTCCTCATGATCCACTACCTGTCTGTACTGAGTGAATATCTCCTCAGGATCCACTACCTGTCTGTACTGAGTGAATATCTCCTCATGATCCACTACCTGTCTGTACTGAGTGAATATCTCCTCATGATCCACTACCTGTCTGTACTGAGTGAATATCTCCTCAGGATCCACTACCTGTCTGTACTGAGTGAATATCTCCTCATGATCCACTACCTGTCTGTACTGAGTGAATATCTCCTCATGATCCACTACCTGTCTGTACTGAGTGAATATCTCCTCATGATCCACTACCTGTCTGTACTGTGTGAATATCTCCTCATGATCCACTACCTGTCTGTACTGAGTGAATATCTCCTCATGATCCACTACCTGTCTGTACTGAGTGAATATCTCCTCATGATCCACTACCTGTCTGTACTGAGTGAATATCTCCTCATGATCCACTACCTGTCTGTACTGAGTGAATATCTCCTCATGATCCACTACCTGTCTGTACTGAGTGAATATCTCCTCATGATCCACTACCTGTCTGTACTGAGTGAATATCTCCTCATGATCCACTACCTGTCTGTACTGAGTGAATATCTCCTCATGATCCACTACCTGTCTGTACTGAGTGAATATCTCCTCATGATCCACTACCTGTCTGTACTGAGTGAATATCTCCTCATGATCCACTACCTGTCTGTACTGAGTGAATATCTCCTCATGATCCACTACCTGTCTGTACTGAGTGAATATCTCCTCATGATCCACTACCTGTCTGTGCTGAGTGAATATCTCCTCATGATCCACTACCTGTCTGTACTGAGTGAATATCTCCTCATGATCCACTACCTGTCTGTACTGTGTGAATATCTCCTCATGATCCACTACCTGTCTGTACTGAGTGAATATCTCCTCATGATCCACTACCTGTCTGTACTGAGTGAATATCTCCTCATGATCCACTACCTGTCTGTACTGAGTGAATATCTCCTCATGATCCACTACCTGTCTGTACTGTGTGAATATCTCCTCATGATCCACTACCTGTCTGTACTGAGTGAATATCTCCTCATGATCCACTACCTGTCTGTACTGTGTGAATATCTCCTCATGATCCACTACCTGTCTGTACTGAGTGTGAGCTGAAAGAAAAATGTGGTGTTAATACACAGCATACAGTAGGCTCTGTAAACTGGTGTGTAAAGAAAGGGGCTCACCACAGCTAGCAACATGCCCGCTTACAGAGCCTAGGCTGTGTATAAACATTACAGCGTTACTGTGTTTTTATTACAGCTCACACACAAAATGGACAGGAGATAATCACTGATTTTGACAACAAGCGTTCTCCAGAATCTCTGACTGCACCTTCAACAGTCAATAATATTTGAACTAGTGGCCACTCATATTGTTCGTCCAAATATTGAGTGAAATTTATTTTTAAAAATGCTAAAAAATTAATCTTGAAATTTTTTTTTTATAATTTATGGGCGACTGTGGCTCAGGTGGTAGAGCGGGTCGGCCGATGATCAAAGGGTTGGAGGTTCGATCCCCGCCCTGCCACCTGTGTCATAGTTGTTGTGTCCTTGGGCAAGACACTTCACCCACCTTGCCTCATGTGAATGTCGATAGTTAGCCTGCTGCTATCGGTGTATGAATGTGTGTGTGAATGGTAACGTGGGAAAGGAAAACAGGTCTCCCTTGATAAAGAGTCTTCGGACTCAATGGGATTTACCTGTAGAAATAAAGGTTTAAAAAAAAATAAAAAATAAAAAAAAATCACCCCAAATATGAAAAATAAAATGCACAAAAATAATCTTTAAAAACTTATAAAAACACCGCACCTTCCAGGAGAGGCCATCTTCCCTGTCGCTGTCCACCTCCCTCTCACAGACGGCTCGGACCAGCATGCACTGCTTCCTCCACAGCTGATCGCTCTCTTCGATGAGGTAATGCCACGACTTGCACGTCCGCGCCGCGCTGCACAAACTCTCCGCGTCCAGCTCCCCAAATATCCTCACGCTCATTTCTACAGGCAGCTTTTCAGCAAAGTTTATGTTTGTGGGTGAAGTTTTGTCGCGGCCACATTTCAACGATGAGGGTCTGTTGTTTTCATAGATGTAAAACAAAGGCGATTTCGTTCTCGTGAAGTCATGCTCCATAGTATAAGGGTTTAAAAAGTATCCAACGGTTTGAAAACGCCTGGGGAAAAACAAAAGGACAAGATGTTACTCAGGTATACACAACATTTGTCTCTTCTTAGTTTATGGGCATTTTTAAAGGCCTACTTCACCGGTGGGAATATGAAGGTGTATTGAACTCTGAGATCCTATGTAGTATAAATGTGCAAAATTTGTATTTCACAACTGGGCAAACTGTAGGGTTAGACAGTGAGACCATAAAACACTCTTTCTGCCTTTTCTCAGGCTAGGATGAACCGATTTCTAAAATTATTACACATTTATACTACATAGGATCTCAGAGTCCTATACAACTTCATATTCCCACTGGTGAAGTAGGGCTTTAAGCTTTATTTGACAGTGTGGAGAGACCGCAAAAGGCCAAGATGTTATTATATATACACACATACATAACATGGATAGTTTTTGTTACATTTGTTGGCATATACATTTGTTGTTCATATTGTTAATGTTATGCACTGCGCTCACTTTATAAGGTGCAGGCAAAAACATTCCACAACATGGATTATTTTTTAAGTTACTTTTTTATTGGATTTTCCATGCAAATCAGAGCAGAACGCAGTGACAACATAACACACAATTGTTTTGATTGACTTTGGAAGCTATAGGCTAGGCTAGGCTATTACTGAAGCTATAGGCTAGGCTAGGCTAGGCTATTACTGAAGCTATAGGCTAGGCTAGGCTAGGCTATTACTGAAGCTATAGGCTAGGGCCAGGCTATTACTGAAGCTATAGGCTAGGGCCAGGCTATTACTGAAGCTATAGGCTAGGGCCAGGCTAGTACTGAAGCTATAGGCTAGGGCCAGGCTATTACTGAAGCTATAGGCTAGGGCCAGGCTATTACTGAAGCTATAGGCTAGGGCCAGGCTATTACTGAAGCTATATAGGCTAGGGCCAGGCTATTACTGAAGCTATATAGGCTAGGGCCAGGCTATTACTGAAGCTATAGGCTAGGGCCAGGCTATTACTGAAGCTATAGGCTAGGGCCAGGCTATTACTGAAGCTATAGGCTAGGGCCAGGCTATTACTGAAGCTATATAGGCTAGGGCCAGGCTATTACTGAAGCTATAGGCTAGGGCCAGGCTATTACTGAAGCTATATAGGCTAGGGCCAGGCTATTACTGAAGCTATAGGCTAGGGCCAGGCTATTACTGAAGCTATATAGGCTAGGGCCAGGCTATTACTGAAGCTATAGGCTAGGGCCAGGCTATTACTGAAGCTATATAGGCTAGGGCCAGGCTATTACTGAAGCTATATAGGTTAGGGCCAGGCTATTACTGAAGCTATAGGCTAGGGCCAGGCTATTACTGAAGCTATAGGCTAGGGCCAGGCTATTACTGAAGCTATATAGGCTAGGCTAGGGCCAGGCTATTACTGAAGCTATAGGCTAGGGCCAGGCTATTACTGAAGCTATAGGCTAGGGCCAGACTATTACTGAAGCTATAGGCTAGGGCCAGGCTATTACTGAAGCTATAGGCTAGGGCCAGGCTATTACTGAAGCTATAGGCTAGGGCCAGGCTATTACTGAAGCTATAGGCTAGGCTAGGGTCAGGCTATTACTGAAGCTATAGGCTAGGGCCAGGCTATTACTGAAGCTATAGGCTAGGGCCAGGCTATTACTGAAGCTATAGGCTAGGGCCAGGCTATTACTGAAGCTATAGGCTAGGGCCAGGCTATTACTGAAGCTATATAGGCTAGGGCCAGGCTATTACTGAAGCTATAGGCTAGGGCCAGGCTATTACTGAAGCTATAGGCTAGGGCCAGGCTATTACTGAAGCTATAGGCTAGGGCCAGGCTATTACTGAAGCTATAGGCTAGGGCCAGGCTATTACTGAAGCTATAGGCTAGGGCCAGGCTATTACTGAAGCTATAGGCTAGGGCCAGGCTATTACTGAAGCTATAGGCTAGGGCCAGACTATTACTGAAGCTATATAGGCTAGGGCCAGGCTATTACTGAAGCTATAGGCTAGGGTAGGGCCAGGCTATTACTGAAGCTATAGGCTAGGGCCAGGCTATTACTGAAGCTATATAGGCTAGGGTAGGGCCAGGCTATTACTGAAGCTATAGGCTAGGGCCAGGCTATTACTGAAGCTATAGGCTAGGGCCAGGCTATTACTGAAGCTATAGGCTAGGGCCAGGCTATTACTGAAGCTATAGGCTAGGGCCAGGCTATTACTGAAGCTATAGGCTAGGGCCAGGCTATTACTGAAGCTATAGGCTAGGGCCAGGCTATTACTGAAGCTATAGGCTAGGGCCAGGCTATTACTGAAGCTATAGGCTAGGGCCAGGCTATTACTGAAGCTATATAGGCTAGGGCCAGGCTATTACTGAAGCTATAGGCTAGGGCCAGGCTATTACTGAAGCTATATAGGCTAGGGCCAGACTATTACTGAAGCTATAGGCTAGGGCCAGGCTATTACTGAAGCTATATAGGCTAGGGCCAGGCTATTACTGAAGCTATAGGCTAGGGCCAGGCTATTACTGAAGCTATAGGCTAGGGCCAGGCTATTACTGAAGCTATAGGCTAGGGCCAGGCTATTACTGAAGCTATAGGCTAGGGCCAGGCTATTACTGAAGCTATATAGGCTAGGGCCAGGCTATTACTGAAGCTATAGGCTAGGGCCAGGCTATTACTGAAGCTATATAGGCTAGGGCCAGACTATTACTGAAGCTATAGGCTAGGGCCAGGCTATTACTGAAGCTATATAGGCTAGGGCCAGGCTATTACTGAAGCTATAGGCTAGGGCCAGGCTATTACTGAAGCTATAGGCTAGGGCCAGGCTATTACTGAAGCTATATAGGCTAGGGCCAGACTATTACTGAAGCTATAGGCTAGGGCCAGGCTATTACTGAAGCTATATAGGCTAGGGCCAGGCTATTACTGAAGCTATAGGCTAGGGCCAGGCTATTACTGAAGCTATATAGGCTAGGGTAGGGCCAGGCTATTACTGAAGCTATATAGGCTAGGGCCAGGCTATTACTGAAGCTATATAGGCTAGGGCCAGGCTATTACTGAAGCTATAGGCTAGGGCCAGGCTATTACTGAAGCTATAGGCTAGGGCCAGGCTATTACTGAAGCTATATAGGCTAGGGCCAGGCTATTACTGAAGCTATAGGCTAGGGCCAGACTATTACTGAAGCTATAGGCTAGGGCCAGGCTATTACTGAAGCTATATAGGCTAGGGCCAGGCTATTACTGAAGCTATAGGCTAGGGCCAGGCTATTACTGAAGCTATATAGGCTAGGGTAGGGCCAGGCTATTACTGAAGCTATATAGGCTAGGGCCAGGCTATTACTGAAGCTATATAGGCTAGGGCCAGGCTATTACTGAAGCTATAGGCTAGGGCCAGGCTATTACTGAAGCTATAGGCTAGGGCCAGGCTATTACTGAAGCTATATAGGCTAGGGCCAGGCTATTACTGAAGCTATAGGCTAGGGCCAGGCTATTACTGAAGCTATATAGGCTAGGGTAGGGCCAGGCTATTACTGAAGCTATAGGCTAGGGCCAGGCTATTACTGAAGCTATATAGGCTAGGGTAGGGCCAGGCTATTACTGAAGCTATAGGCTAGGGCCAGACTATTACTGAAGCTATAGGCTAGGGCCAGGCTAATACTGAAGCTATATAGGCTAGGGCCAGGCTATTACTAAGCCAGGAGCTAGCCTATACCCAGGCCGAGCTAAGGGTCTAAGGGCAGGGTGTCATATTGTATGGAATGTAAAGCCCACTGAGGCAAATGTCTATTTGTGCTATTGGGCTATACAAATAAAACTGATTTGATTTGATTACATATTTCTTTAATACAGTTATATAGGCTAGTATACAGTAATACACTGCTATTCCTTTTTGCCTTATTCTATATTCTATAAATCAAATCAAATCAGTTTTATTTGTATAGCCCAAAATCACAAACACATTAGTCTCAGTGGGCTTTACATTTCATACAATATGATATATGATACAATATGATACAATATAACACCCTGCCCTTACACCCTTAGCTCAGCTGAGAAAAAACTCCCAGTAAAAACCGTTTACCGGGAATAAAAAATTGAAGAAATCTCAGGGAGAGTCGACAGAGTAAGGGATCCCTCTCCCAGGACGGACATGCTGCAATAGATGTCATAAGTAGAGAAAATCACGAAGGAGTTTGATCACTGACCAGGTGATTACATGGTAATATATTCGTCTATTGTTATTATTTGCATTGTAGCCAACTGTGTTTTTGCGCAAACCTAGAAGCGTTGCCATAGTATTTACTTCACTGAAAAATGGTTGTCTTATTTTGAAATCTTGTATGTGAATTGTAGGCCTGGAAAAACTGTTTCAACGAACGACAAATCGCTATTTTAAAATGTGCACACGTGACTAAGTATGACGTGGAGGTTGAGTAAGTTCGTTTTTTTCACCCAAAAAATGAACCAAAGTGACAACAGTTATTTTGTAAAAACACTATTCTTGTGTTTTTCCGGATGCACTTCGGGGTCACGTTAAGCGAACACGGGTCTCGTCTCCGCCCGTGCAAACAGCGACTGAGAAAACGCAAGTTTTTAGGTATTTTTAGGCCCAAAAACCTTAATTTTTCAACACAGGTCAACGCTAACAGCACGTGTCTGTCGGTATATGTACATAAAAGGCGGTAAAGTTCAGTTTAAATGCGTTAAATGTGCGTTTCCTACCAGTGTTGTTTTGCTCTTGACAGCTGACTGTTTAAATGTCTGGACGTCTGCTGTTTACACACAGACACGACGTCATCACGTTGGCTGAACAAATAGCGCATGCGCAAACATACGCCGTTTCGCCCCCAAACAATTTTTTTTTCTTCAATACTTAAACCTGCAGTGTGTAGAATTTTGGGTTTTATTTCCTAGCAGATTTTGCAGAAAGTAATTATAATATCCTTAAGTACATTTAATTTTGTGCATAATAGCTGAAAAAAATGTTTTGAATTATTATTTTTTCCCTTAGAAAGGGTCTCATATATGTCCATATTTCTGCATATTTTGGACCAAGGCCTAGTGCCGCCATCTTGAAAGTGTCATAGTTGGAATGTCATCAGGTGCATTGTTTGAAATTTAGAATTGTTCTTGTCCTTGAAGGCCACTGTAGCTTCTGTTATTATTCAAAAGGGGTGGGGTTACCCAGGGAGCGTTGCATTCTAGAACTTTGTAGAACTTTCTTAATGATGTCATATTACACACTGCACCTTTAATTTAATCGACAAATAGTCAATTTAAAGTGGGAATTTTTGAATGAATATTCGTACCATATAAATTAAAATATTTTCTTCAGTATGTTATGGCTTTTATTCCATTATAAATACTCACTTTTTACATTAAAAGGTTTATATTAATATACAAAAGCAACATGACCAAAAAAATCTTTTGAACTAAAATAATTCGTAAATGCACAAGAACATTTTAAAGGGGCAATGTGTAACATTTTAAGTAATGTATTATCTAAAATAAATATCCTCATTCATAAATATGTCCTCATTGGTGTAAAATCACCTCTGCCAATAATCTGAATTATCCTCCAGAGCGGAGAATTACAAATATTAATATTAAATTTTGTACATTGAGCAGGCAAGTCTTATGGAGGAATCCATGTTAGTTGGAATGTCATCAGGTGCATTGTTTAATATTTAGAATTGTTCTTGTCCTTGAAGGCCACTGTAGCTTCTGTTATTATTCTAAAGGGGTGGGGTTACCCAGGGAGCGTTGCATTCTAGAACTTTGTAGAACTTTCTTGATGATGTCATATTACACAGTGTCCCTTTAAAGTGTCATTTGATTAACCCGCAGTGGGTTTCAATAGACAGGCAATTATAAGTGGCCTGTTAGAAATAAAAGGACTTACCAGATGAAATAAAGGAATTGGTTTATTTTTGAAATACGTATGTTGCTGGGTTTCTTTGATTCGGCGAAGGGCATTTGTTTTGTAGCTTTATGACCGATTATGACCACAAAAAGGACCTAAAAAGGACTTTTAATAAAATCATATATGTATTGAATATATGCCGAATTTATGCCTGAGATATACAGATCCGCGTGATGTATTAATATTCATTCTATATACATGTTAATTCTCTTAATTCCTTAGAAGTATTTCAAATTTAAGAAATTCAGAATGGAACCCGGTGATTTGGTGGAAAAAAACCTACTGCGCATGCTCCCGGGCTTACCCGGAAGTTTTGAATCTCGTGGCTAACACACAACACAACACAGCCGAAGTTTCGTATATTTTCTTTCGCTTTGAGATTTTTAACTTTAAAGGGACGAATTCTCCTCCAGGTGAGCACGTGTAGAGGTGAACTGCTTACTGGCGCGTGGTGGCATCAGTTGAGCTTCCGTTTGAGTCTTTGAAATATGTGTTTGATGATAGTGTGTGTAGCATACTTCTTCCCACTCATTTTCGAATATGCAGGCAAGGCAAGGCAGGTTTATTTCTATAGCACAGTTCAGACACAAGGCCATTCAAAGTGCTTTACAGGGGCAAGAAATACATCAAGATTAGACATTAGAAAGTGCATTTAAGAGATATAAAAAACAAAGAAAATACATCAAGATTAAAGAGTAGCCTACAATATACATCATGTTGGCTGATAGCGTGCAACAAGTGTTTGACAATCTTTCTAGGACTGCATTGTGCTTTATATAAGTGTAATGTTATAGTTTTATGTGTGACCGTTTTGCATATATTTTTACATGTTTACATGAAATAAATAGAAAAAATCGAATGTTTTTTAAAATATTTGTATACCTCCAGTGCCCCACCGGTGTGAAGCTCAAATCCTGCCCGCCCAGCAGTGCAGATGTCCGGCTGCGGTTTCAACCTCGTCCCGGTGGATGGTGGTGGTGATCCGATCCACCTGCCAACTGGAGAGACGGTGCTGGGAAGGGGGCCCTTTCTGGGAGTGAGTGCCCCCCTTAATATAATAATATAATATAACTTTATATAAATGATGTATTATTCTTTTCTTTTTTCTTTCTAAAATGCATTTTTTTGGGAGAATTTTAATACATTCAATTTTTTATAAACATTTTTTATTTTATTTTTTAAATGTTTTTCTAAGAATTTATTTGTAAGTGAGTTCTCCTTAAATTTTGGGTTTTATTTCCTAGCAGATTTTGTAGAAAGTAATTATAATATTCATAAGTACATTTAATTTAGTGCATAATAGCTGAAAAAAAATCATTGAAAGTGTCATAGTTGGAATGTCATCAGGTGCATTGTTTAAAATTTAGAATTGTTCTTGTCCTTGAAGGCCACTGTAGCTTCTGTTATTATTCTAAAGGGGTGGGGTTACCCAGGGAGCGTTGCATTCTAGAACTTTGTAGAACTTTCTTGATGATGTCATATTACACACTGCACCTTTAATACTAATACTAATTTACTGTTTTTTTTCATTTATTTGAATAATTTTATCAACGTTTTTTTTTTTTTTTTTATTCGGGGTATTTCAATGAACTTTATTTAATTTTTAACAGTTTATGTACATTTTTTAATGTTTTTTTTCTTAGAATTTATTTGTAATATTTTAATATACGATAAAAGAGTTAAGATTTATGGAAGAATTCACCTGACATAATGAAAAATAAATATATAAATAATAAATTAAATAGATCACCAACAATCTGTTTCTGTAATTAGTTTAAATGTAATATTTATTCCCGTAGCCTATTCAACCCATTCTATGTATCACATTTTTTTTTATTATTAAGAGAAAATTGTTGTAAAAAGAAAGAGTATGCGATTTTTTTTCCATTTCATTTTTTTTCATTTAACTTTTATTTATCCTCGAGAGACCAATTGAGGGGTGACCCTCATTTCCAATGACGTCGAGTCAAAACAAATTCAAAACAACAATACAAACAAAATATTCAATGCAAATACATCAAATACACAACAAGTGAAGAGAAGAGAAAACAAAACGATTGAAACATTTACAGAGTGGGAAAGAGTGGCAGCAATTAAAAGGCATAAAGTACAATATAGTCTAATTAAAACAGTTACAAGTAGAGTTTGGCAGATCCAAGATAGTCTGTTTAAATTGGCCAAAGGATATGAATGTATTTAGTTTGGAACGCAGCTCCTTCAAAATAAAACTAAGGAAGATGTGAGTCTCCAATCGAACCACTGGAGGACTCTGTCACACTGTTAACATGGAGGCAGCCCATTTGATCTATTTATTTTATTTTGTTAAATTTAGATTTTTAGTTTTTCTAAGCGTCTCTGACTCTCAAACAAGCAAACACTGAGTTATTTCTATTATGAATTTTAAAGGTAAATCTAAATTAAATAATGTTAATATTATTATTATTGACTTTTGCTCTGCTTTTAACTGTAAACCAGCTGTTGTTCCTGGGTGAGCGTATATACCCATGACAAAGGCATTAAGAAAAACTATATAAAAATAGCATACTTTGCACTGATGGTCTCGTTTGCTGTTACATGTAATTTATGATCATCAGAGGAAAAAATTAGACTGTTTCAGAAATATTTAAAAGTTCCTCGTAGGCAAGGCAAGTTTATTTATATAGCGCAATTCAGACACAAGGCCATTCAAAGTGCTTTACAGGGGCAAGATTAAAATACACAATACACATTAGAAAAGCGAATGAATAGAAATATAACATAAAAAAAAGCTACTTTAAATCATTATTTAAACATATCTTAAAGGTGCAGTGTGTAATATGACATCATCAAGAAAGTTCTACAAAGTTCTAGAATGCAACGCTCCCTGGGTAACCCCACCCCTTTCGAATAATAACAGAAGCTACAGTGGCCTTCAAGGACAACAACAATTCGAAATTCTAAACAATGCACTTGATGACATTCCAACCAACATGGATGCCTCCTAATTCAGATTATTGGCAGAGGTGATTTTACACCAATGAGGACATATTTATGAATGAGGATATTGATTTTAGCTAATAAATTACTTAAAATGTTACACAGTGTCCCTTTAATGTGCTTAAACCCTGTATCTGTCTCCCTTCCATTGTGTTCCAGGTGAATGATAAACGAGTGTCTAGAAGCCACGGGCTGCTGGAAAACCTCAACGGACGACTGCGTCTCAAACCGGTAACTCTCTCTGAGTTTTTTCTCTCCAAAGATTTCAGATGCTTTTATTTTTTTCCCAATATATGTTTTTTTGTCTTTTCTTATTTTTACAATACAATGAAACAAAACATTATAATAAAATATATATTTAAAGGTGCAGTGTGTAATATGACATCATCAAGAAAGTTCTACAAAGTTCTAGAATGCAACGTTCCCTGGGTAACCCCAACCCTTTAGAATAATAACAGAAGCTACAGTGGCCTTCAAGGACAAGCACAATTCTAAATTCTAAACAATGCACCTGATGACATTCCAACTATGACACTTTCAAGATGGCGGCACTAGGCCTTGGTCCAAAGTATGGAGAAATATGGACATATATGAGACCCTTTCTAAGGAAAAAAATAATAATTCTAAAAAAAAAATTCAGCTATTATGCACTAAATTAAACGTACTTATGGATATTATAATTATTTTCTACAAAGTCTGCTAGGAAATAAAATCCACAATTCTACACACTGCAGCTTTAAATAAAAAATTTTAATTAAAAAAAAAAAGGGTAAATTTATCTTATATTTTCATCCGTCATATCCCAGAGCTCAACAAAGTCCGTCCTCTTGCCCTTAACAATATAAGTCAATCTTTCCAGTCCAGTACAGCTAGACATTAAGTAATGTAGAGATGAAGATTGAAGAAAAATCCAGACTGGTCTCTTCATTTTTTCAAGAGCTGAATATACAATTATAAATTAATTAATTTATAATTGTCATCCTTTCCACAGACCCATTTGAACCCGTGTTTCTTCCAGTCGTCTCTAAGCTCCGCCCCTAAAGCTTTGCAGCGATCTGATTGGTTCGTTCTCAGAGACGGAGATTTGTTTTCTTTGCTGCCGGGGCAACTGGTCTACAGGGTGGAGGCTACTGGCCGAACAGAGCAAGCACACAGGTACCTTTTTATTAATTTTTATATATTTTTTAAATTGTATTTAATAATGGTATTTAAGGTTTTTTATTTAAAGGTGCAGTGTGTAATATGACATCATCAAGAAAGTTCTACAAAGTTCTAGAATGCAACGCTCCCTGGGTAACCCCAACCCTTTAGAATAATAACAGAAGCTACAGTGGCCTTCAAGGACAAGAACAATTCAAAATGTTAAACAATGCACCTGATGACATTCCAACCATGACACTTTCAAGATGGCGGCACTAGGCCTTGGTCCAAAATATGCAGAAATATGGACATATATGAGACCCTTTCTAAGGGAAAAAATAATAATTCAAAAAAATTTTTTCAGCTATTATGCACTAAATTAAATGTACTTATGGATGTTATAATTACTTTCTACAAAATCTGCTAGGAAATAAAACCCAAAATTCTACACACTGCAGCTTTAATTAAATGTATCTTTTTAAATTTAAAATTTATTTTTATTGAGACTTTTATTGAATTTTATGGATTTATTTTATTTTTTATTTAATTAAATAATTAATATAATTTTATAATTATTTTATTTAGGCTCTTATTTCAATATAACTTTGCTATTTTTTATTCATGTATTATTTATTTTGCGTGTCCAGACTCAGACATGAATCTCAACGTTAATTTCATGTAGATTATTTTAAGCTTTTTACTCTAATCTTTGATCTGTGAGTTTCCGTCTCACTGTGTTTGAAGCTTAGATCAAACAGACGAGGTGAGGACACTTGTAACATTTTACAAACCAGATGAGGCTCATGTTGAATTCATACTGACAGTCCTGGTTGCACTACAAGCGACCTGTCTGTACTGTGTGTGTGCTGGGGGGGGGGAAATCCAGTGTTAATACACAGCCTAGGCTCTGTAAACGGGCATCAAGTTTGGATTTTTTAATGTTCAGGTGAATAGGGTAACATTTTTAACTTATAGATATTATTACTACCCCAGGGCAGCTGTGGCTACTCTCGTAGTTTACCACCACCGGTATGACTGTGTGTGAATGAATGGAACCTGGAACCCTGCTTTTATAAAGCACTAAATGGTTTAGCGCCAAAATACATTACTGATCTGCTGATACGTTATGAACCGTCCAGAGCCCTTAGGTCGTCTGGGATAGGTTTACTTACAGTCCCTAGAGTTAGGACTAAACGAGGAGAAGCAGCTTTTAGTTTTTATGCACCAAATCTCTGGAACAAACTCCCAGAGAACTTGAGGTCTGCTGCAACCCTCAGTTCTTTTAAATCGAGTCTGAAGACTTTTCTGTTTCCATTTTAACCTGTACTTTTTATTTTATTTAAATGTTTTACTTCTTTTCATTCGCTTTTAAATGTCTTCTAATGTGTTTTATGTACTTTAATCTTGCCCCTGTAAAGCACTTTGAGTGGCCTTGTGTCTGAATTGTGCTATAGAAATAAACTTGCCTTTTGCCTTTGAGTCACAGAGAAATAAAGCGCTTTATAAATCCAATCCATTATTACTTTATCTTTTGATTTTTTTTTAAGGAACACAAACGCACAACTGAAAAAGTGAACACACAAATTAGAGGTAAATGTTAAGCAGAAAATAAAAAGTCAACGAGGTGTCATGTAGGTCCCTTCAGCTCTGTTATATAGTCCAGGAAAGGCTGACATATCTGTTTAAACTCCGTGAGTGAGTGTTTTTTTACTGTTACTCTGACCATGTTCCTTCTACAGAAATCGAAGACGTCACAAGGTGTGTGCGTGTGTGCGTGTGTGTGTGTGTGTGTGTGTGTGTGTGTGTGTGTGTGTGTGTGTGTGTGTGTGTGTGTGTGTGTGTGTGTGTGTGTGTGAGACCAGGTTCCTTCTACAAAAATGTAAACTTCTCTGCTTTCCCTGAGTAATCAAATATTTTATTTTCGTTATAAACAGCCTGATATCTGAAGTAGAAGAAAAAGAGGAAAAGGAAGCAGTGTGTGTGAAGGCAGATGTGGAATCGCCTCCTGACATTAACCCTTCACCTGCCGATGAGCCCACAGCATCAACTCAGAGCATCCAGGGCGGAGACAATGCACCTTTAAACAAGGTCTGTCCTCTCAACTCACTCACTCACTCACTCACTCACTCACACACACACACACACACACACACACACACACACACATATGAATCATGATGTAATGTGTCTCAGAGCATCCAGCACGGAGACAATGCAGCTTTAAACGAGGTCTGTCCTCTCTTCACCAAGGTTGATGTTTGTGTTTCATCGTATAGATTGAATGGGTTTTTATTTTATTTTATTTTTTTCAACATAAAATGTTTTTGGAAGTGGATTATTTCAAATGTTTTACAATTGAATTAATTTAATTTAAATTTTTTTATATATTTTACTGAAAAAAAACCCCAAAAAAACATTAATGACTGGTTCACAAGGTACCACGCCTTGAATTACTCAATTTACACTATAGTTAAAACTCTGGGTCACACTCTGTAATGGGATTTCATATTTTAAATGGTGATTTTGGTGATAAATCGACTAATCTCTCAACATTACAACATATAACTCTGTGTGTATTTCCCCTTTAGCCTGATAAAGTCCCAGTGGTCAATCAGTCCAAACCAAAGAGAGTGTTACCCTCCTGGATGATGGCTGCCGTCACCGCTTCACACTCTCCCTCGTCCTCTGCCTCGGCACTGAAAGGTAATGCGGTCATGTTTCTGTCTATTTTTTCGTAATTTTTTTATAGACCAAGTATGTGCACACATATCATTTATTTTTTTAATGTCCATTGAGGGGAACAGTCTGATATAAAGTCTGATATAAAGTGAGGTCAGGACAGACAGACAGACAGACAGACAGACAGACAGACAGACAGACAGACAGACAGACAGACAGATATTGGGTGGAGGGGAACAGTCTGATATAAAGTGAGGTCAGGACTCTGTCTATGCTGCTGCTCCTACATGAGCATCCGTACCGTGCTAAAGCTCACCTCTTCCAACCGGGCCAGGGCCAAGGAAGTTTACTGTCTGTCTGTGTGTGTGTGTGTGTGTGTGTGTGTGTGTGTGTGTGTGTGTGTGTGTGTGTGTGTGTGTGTGTGTGTGTGTGTGTGTGTGTGGCAAGAGCTCTGGGAGAACACACTAGACTTTATCCTTCAATCTTGCCTGGGCCCTGTACCGGTGCCTAGTGTTACAACCTGGCTCAACGGTTGACAACAATAAAGGGGAGGCCACACATAGTCCAAATAAACATAATAGGTTTAATAAAGAATAAGGTGAACAACCAAACATAACAGCAACAAAAGTGCAGGCTGCAGGCCAGGGAAGAGGCCGAGTCAATCAATCAGGGCTGCTTTATAGGCTGCTGAGCTTAATCCTGCTCAGGTGAGCTGATCACAGTAGGTGAGGTGGCTCCGCCCACCAGCTCCCTGCAAGACAGAGCACACAACAGCACAATACCTCAAGGCAACCCTGTGGCCGTCACACTACCCCCCATAAAACAGGAGCTCCACCCCGCAAATTAACAAAAGACATAACTTAATGTACATGTGGGTAGATAACTCAACCACCCCGTCTAGAGATCAGGGCTCCAACCTCTCTCCCGTCTCCACCACTCCATCCCCAGCTGCCTGTGGAGCAGTTACAGAGGAGGAGAAACAGACTGCAGAGGAACGGTTAAGCGCAAGAAGTTACGTGACGGATATGACGGATGTCTAAGTTGTATGCCGGATGGGCTTAGCGTCTCCAACGTCAAAATCATCCTCTATCAGATTTGCCTTAGACGGCGAGTCTCCCAATAAACCTGGATAGTTTGCAATCAGTTCAGCAAACTCAGTTTGCTTCTCAACAGACCAATGAGCCAAGCCATCCATATTCATTAGACATTCAGAGTTCTTGAGACAACCATGCAGTACAGAATCATCTGGCACTGCCACATCTTCCCCCCCACCAAAAACTGACTGCAACACTATACCAGCAGACAAAACTGGGCGCACTTCAGAAGGAGTGTGTGAAACCTCAGATTCATCCCGACCATAGTATGGTTTCAGCAGATTTTTGTGACAAAGTTGGTTTCTTTTCCTACGATCTGGAGTGGAAATTAAATAGTTAAGCTCAGAGAGCTGACGTTCTACAGTATATGGGCCCATAAATTTAGCTTTGAATGGTGACCCCACAATTGGTAGCAAAGCCAACACTTGGTCACCCTCACTAAACTGTCGTCTCTCAGACCGTCGATCATACAAATGCTTCATTCTCCCCTGTGATTTTTCCAAGTTTTGTTTTGCCAAATGGCCAGCCATATAAAGCCGGTGTCTGAACCCGTTTACATACTCTCTCAAATTGGACGGAGGTTCCTCTGTGTACCACTCATCTCGAAGCACTGCCACAGGACCACGTACTCTGTGACCAAAGACTAAATCATTTGGACTGAACCCAGTACTTTCCTGACACACCTCCCTTGCTGCTAAAAGCAACCATGGCAGACCTTCCTCCCAGTCCCCCTGCATCTCTGTACAATGCGCTCGCAATAAAGACTTCAGAGTTTGATGAAAGCGTTCTAAAGCTCCTTGGCTTTGTGCATGATACGCAGACCATTGGCTGTTTGATATTAAGTTGCTTTAGAACTTGGGAAAACCAATTTGAAGAGAAATTTGACCCTTGATCGCTCTGGATAATCTTTGGTATGCCGAATATTGAGATGAACTGGGTTAAAGCCTTAACTACAGATTTAGCTGTAATTGTACGCAACGGGTAGGCGGCAGGATAGCGTGTCACCTGACACATGACAGTTAACAAATACTCTGAACCAAATTTTGTCCTTGGTAAAGGTCCAACACAGTCCATTATTATGTGTTCAAATGGCCTATCTACTGCAGGGATTGGAGAGAGTGGGGCAGGCTTTACAGTCTGATTTGGTTTACCTGTAAGTTGACAAGTATGACAGCTCTTGATATAAACTGCCACATCACGCTTAAGACGAGGCCAAAAAAAATACCGCAAAATGTGACGGTACGTTTTCTTAACCACCAGATGCCCAGTCTGGTCATGCGAACCCTGCATCACTTTATTTCGATACTTCATTGGTACTACAACTTGGTAAACTGGATCACCAACACAATCCAAACCCTGTGGGACCCACTTACGGACCAATACCTCATTCTGCAGGAAGTACCCACTAGCTGCACTCTGAGCATCAACGCTAGGCCGCACCTGACCAAACAGTTCTCTCAACGAGGCATCCGCTCGTTGCTCAGTGCTAAGTTCCTGTTGGGAGATAGACAGAGAATCAGGCACATAGAAATCCCTCACACAATCCCATTCTTCATGGTCAAATGCAAAATCTTGCGTTTCTGAATCTTTTGCTGCCATTGCCTGTGTCAGTTGGGTTATCCAGCATCGGTGTATATGCATCAGGTGGGGCACCATTAATCCAGCCATGATTGCCAGCTAAATCATTCCCAAGAATAACATGGACTCCAATGATTGGCAAAGCAGGACGAACCCCGAGGTGGACATCACCATTTACAAGGCCACAAGATAAACTGACTCTGTGCAAAGGAACACTCAGAGTTTTTAAACCCATTCCCTTTACTAGCAGACAGTCACCTGTGTCACTGTCCTGAGAAAAATGCAGAACAGAAGATAATATGAACGAGTCCTTTGCTCCTGTATCTCGTAGAATTTTTACCGGCACTTTATTTTGCATACCAGACACAGATACAAATCCATCCGAGACAAATGCTCCAAAGCCAGAAAAATTCCCATCTACAGTTTTACCTTCATCTAAAACTGTCTTAGAAATAACTGGAAGGTTCCCAACTGGAACACTTAGGGCAGCTGGTTGAGTAAATGTATTGCCTCCTCTGTTAAACCTGCCCATCAGATAAGTGCAATCCGCTTTCCAGTGTCCTCTCTCATGGCAGTAATTACAAACTTCATCAAAGCCACCTGAACGTGAACTACGGTTCGGCTTTGCAGACTCTGACCGTGACATTTTAGCAGCGCAACCAACATTTTTAGTATGCACATCTGGAACACGGCTCCTCCCCAACCTTCCTTTTCGAGTCAGAATATATTTGTCTGCCAGAATTGCTGCTTCATGGACAGTTTTCACTCCACGCTCATCAATATGAGTGGCGACTTCAGGTGGAATACACTCTCTGAACTGTTCCAATACAATAAGATCACAGAGATCTTTAAAATTAATCACTCCCAAAGCTGAACACCATCTATTGAAATGTTTGGACAACTCTCTTGCAAATTCCACATTTGTCTGTTTGTCAGCCTTTTCCCAGGACCTGAAGCGTTGCCTATAGGCATCTGGCACTAACTCGTATGCTCTAAGAACTGCGTCTTTTACATTGGAATAAGTCTGACAATCCACTGCACTAAGAGCGGAATAAGCTTCCTGGGCTTCTCCAGTGAACACTGATTGTAACATAACAACCCGGTCAGTTTCAGGCCAACCTCTCATATCGGCTACCCATTCAAAAAGTGTAAAAAAGGTGTCTGGATCTTTCTCGTCGAACTTTGGTATTAGACGCAAATTACGAACCACATCAAACCCTTTTACCTGTGATGTAGCAGGTTCTCCAGGCCATTCTGAACCCTCAGCATTACCCACAATCCTACCCGCTTCAATAAGCTCTAATCGATACCTTTGCAACCCCAATTTTTTCTTTTCCAAAGACTGTTTCATTTGCTCTGCATCCATTTTTGTACGTTCAAGAGCCAATTCCTTATCTAATTTTGTCTTTTCAAGATCTATCCTCATTTTTTCATGTTCCATTTGTATTAACATCAGTTCCTTTTGTTGATCAAAGGTGAGACTCCCCCCTGGTGAAACCATCGTACTTGATAAACCCTTACCTTCATCAGAAGCCAAAACCCCTTCTTCCATCAAATTCGCCTTCAGGATACGTTTGATTGTGTCCTTCAGATGTGTGGCTGCAATTTCAATTCCGAAATGACCGTCAATTTTCAACAGTTGTTCCTTTGTACAGCTGTCCACCAAGGTCTCAGAAGGAGACTGAATAAACGCTTCTACCACAGCAGCCATGCCAAAACAGCTTTGATCACTGGTATGCAAATAGAATTAGACCTTCCCCACTAACTGCCTATCCAAACCTGAATAATCTCGACCCTAGTGTTCATGCAGCTTGCGGTGGGTATTTATGCACTGTAAACCAGCCGGTTTGAAAGGCGACCTGCAAGCAGACAACCCCCAAGATCCTTCGGATGTGCTCCCGAGACAATTGACATTGAACAATTGACACTAACCACGCCCCACAGCACTACCAAAAGGAAAAAACAACAAAAGAAAAAAAATTCACGCAACCCAAAGGGGAAATCAACCCTGTTAGCCTAGCCTCAGCCGATTACCCACTCCAGACACAAAGATCAATCCCCAACCATGCACTCCTGGTTTAGAATACTAAACCACAAACGAGCTTCTAAATATACTAACTAGTGCACAAACTAACTGATTACCAACGACTAACTGGCCTCCCCAAAAACCAGTACTGAGCACCTTTAATCCCAAGACTAATAAGTCCCTTCAATTATTGCCCAGACGGATTTCCTCCACTATGCAAGGTTAAACCCTACTCCTTCACCATAATGCCTAGAGAGTAAGCTAGATGAAGCAAGTACCAGTTTAACTACCAAAAGTTTTACACGTCACTGAAAAACTTACCAACTTAGTTTGACGAGCCCCCACTTGTTACAACCTGGCTCAACGGTTGACAACAATAAAGGGGAGGCCACACATAGTCTAACTAAACATAGAAGGTTTAATAAAGACTGAGGTGAACAACCAAACATAACAGCAACAAAAGTGCAGGCTGCAGGCCAGGGAAGAGGCCGAGTCAATCAATCAGGGCTGCTTTATAGGCTGCTGAGCTTAATCCTGCTCAGGTGAGCTGATCACAGTAGGTGAGGTGGCTCCGCCCACCAGCTCCCTGCAAGACAGAGCACACAACAGCACAATACCTCAAGGCAACCCTGTGGCCGTCACACTAGTGTGAGTGAATGTTAGTGTGTCTGTCCGGGGATATTCTCCAGAGCTGCTTGGCATCGGGCAACACCGGATTCCTGCAGAAGTTTGTGTTTAAATAACAGCTGGTCTCAAGTGTTAAGACAACGCGTATAATTCATCCAGGACTGAGGGACGTGTTGCTTAGTTTTGCACCAACTGTAGACAGCTACTGTTGCATTTTTTTTTAAGATTTTCAAGCTTTATTAGACAGTACAGAGTTGAAATGGGGAGACAGAGAGAGAGAGACAGAGAGAGAGAGAGAGGGGGGGGGGGGGATGACCTGCAGTAAAGGTCCACGGGTCGGATTTGAACCCACAACCACTGCAACTTAATTTAAAATGAGTCAATTTTACACAAGGCTACATTGAAATGTGTCTTTTCTCAAGTTCCCACACTCCAGAGGGGGTCCTCACACAGGGTCAGCCATAGTACAGACAGACAGACAGACACACAGACAGACAGACAGACTCCAGAGGGGGTCCTCACACAGGGTCAGCCATAGTACAGCGCCCCTGGAGCAGTTTTGGGGTTAAGTGTCTTGCTCAAGGACACAATGGTAGAGATGGTCGGGCATCGTAGATGTAATAGCAGCCACCACTAGTTTTACAACTCTAACCACTACACCAGGAAGCACCCAATATAGTTCGATATTTAATGGAAATAATAGTGCAAATGGGAGAGTTGTATCCATTTCCTTTTTCGACAGTAGTTAAAGGACAGTGCAGACCTGTTCATTGTGTTTTTAAATGTCTGGTAGATCCATTCCTATACTAACCCCCCCACCCCCTCTTCCCTACCAAGGTCTACTTACACATGGGACCATTTAGACAACCACATACACACAAACTTAGAACTATTCATCTGTCAGGGATGTCCGGAAAAAAAAAAAATAAAAAATCATTTAATTGTTTTTTCAATCATTCGATCATCATTGTAAAGTGCAGCTCAGTGCCGGTGTCCAACACAGGTTTCACCAAAGGGACAATGAAGTATTATTATTATTATTATTATTATTAGAAGTATTATTATTATTATTATTATTATTATTATTAAAAAAACGTACTTTGTAAATATTACTGTGATGTCACAGTAAAAGACATCACAGTAATATTTACAAAGTACGTTTTTTTTAACCCTATATTTCTCTTTCTGTGATGTCACGAGAAAGAGAAATATAGGGTTAAAAAAACACTCTTTCTGCCTTTTCTCAGGCCAGGATGAACCGATTTTAATTTTTTTTGCACATTTATACTACATAGGATCTCAGAATTCAATACACCTTCATATTCAAACCGGTGATGTAGGCCTTTAATAATTGAGTTAAAGTGGCGGACACTGCAGACCTGTAGATTGTGTATTTAAAAGTCTAGTAGAGCCACCGTTTCCCCGGGAGTCTTAGCTGTGCTTAGCTTAGAGTGTGTGCTGCTCATAATGTTTAGTCTGGAGGTAAACACACACTGAAGGCTCTGCTACACACACACACACACACACACACACACACACACACACACACACACACACACACACACACACACACACTGAAGGCTCTGCTACACACACG
>CASHTC010001505.1:316951-319451 GCA_949357725.1 Hyperoplus immaculatus | reverse complement strand
CACTGACAGACACACACACACACACACTGACAGACACACTGACAGACACACACACACAGACACACTGACAGACACACACACGGACACACACACTGACAGACACACACTGAAAGAGAGAGAGACACGCACACACACTGACACACACACACTGACACACACACACTGACACACACACACTGAAAGAGAGTGACACACACACACACTGACAGACACGCACACACTGACACACACACACACACTGACAGACACACACTGAAAGAGAGAGACACACACACACTGACAGACACACACTGACAGACACGCACACACACTGACACACACACACTGAAAGAGAGAGACACACACACACACACACACACACACACTGACACACACACACTGACAGACACACACACACACACACTGACAGACACACTGACAGACACACACACACAGACACACTGACAGACACACACACGGACACACACACACACACACACTGGCAGACACACACTGACAGACAGACACACACACACACACACACTGACAGACACACACTGACAGACACACACTGACACACACACACTGAAAGAGAGAGACACACACACACTGACACACACACACTGAAAGAGAGAGACACACACACACTGACAGACACACACTGAAAGAGAGAGACACACACACACTGACACACACGCACACACACTGACAGACACGCACACACACTGACAGACACGCACTGACACACACACACACTGAAAGAGAGAGACACACACACACACACACACACACACACACACTGACACACACACACTGACACACACACACACTGACAGACACACACTGAAAGAGAGAGACACACACACTGACAGACACACTCTGACAGACACACACTGACAGACACACACACACACGGACACACACACACACAGACACACACACACACTGACAGACACACACTGACAGACACACACTGACAGACAGTAGAGGAGATTACCTTGTTGACCACACACACACACACACACCCACACACACACACACACACACACACACACACACACACACACACACACACACACACACAGAGAGACCTCTTCCACTGTTTAATGAGAAACCATTTCATCATGATGAGATCGTGTTATGCGTGTATGCATTGGGATTTTCTGGTTGACATTTGGTTAACATGTCATTTATGCTCAGCCACTTGCCATCCCACAGACACACACACAGACACACACACACACACACACACACACACACACACACACACACACACACACACACACACACACACACACACACACACACACACACACACACACACACAGAGACCTCTTCCACTGTTTAATGAGAAACCATTTCATCATGATGAGATCGTGTTATGCGTGTATGCATTGGGATTTTCTGGTTGACATTTGGTTAACATGTCATTTATGCTCAGCCACTTGCCATCCCACAGACACACACACACACACACACACACACACACACACACACACACACACACACACACACACACACCTCCTTCTTAACCTTAGATGACGTGAGGAGAACGGTACAGAGAAATTTCTTCCATACTTCAAAACGAAGCAAGAAGAAATATATCATAAAGCTGATGTCTCAGGTCTAACCACCTCCATTATTGTAGTTTTTACTGCAATTTACAGAACACAGTTAAAGCTGCAGTGTGTAGAATTTGGGGTTTTATTTCCTAGCAGATTTTGTAGAAAGTAATTATAATATCCATAAGTACGTTTAATTTAGTGCATAATAGCTGAAAAACATGTTTTGAATTATTATTTTTCCCTTAGAAAGGGTCTCATATATGTTCATATTTCTGCATATTTTGGACCAAGGCCTAGTGCCGCCATCTTGAAAGTGTCATAGTTGGAATGTCATCTGGTGCATTGTTTAAACTTTAGAATTGTTCTTGTCCTTGAAGGCCACTGTAGCTTCTGTTATTATTCTAAAGGGTTGGGGTTACCCAGGGAGCGTTGCATTCTAGAACTTTGTAGAACTTTCTTGATGATGTCATATTACACACTGCACCTTTAATAGAAAAAAGAAAAGAGTATGAGATTCGGAACTCAGATTCTTTTTTTACTTTTTCTTAAGGACGTGCAGCTGCCAAGAGGAAAGCCCAGAACCCTTCTCAATCAGGTCAGATGAAGATGAAGATGAAGATGAAGACAGTTTTATAAACGACTCTCTGTCAGAGGCAGGAGACGACTCAGACTACCTCCCTCCAGACTCTGACAGCGGGAAGGAAGACGTCTCTACGCTACAGAGAGAAGCCAAGGACTTTGTCAGGAAGAGGAACTAGGACTAGAAAGTTATTTTATTTTATAGATATATTTTTTAAATTCTTTGATAATTTTTATTTTAAGATGAACAGGAACTAGAATGACACAATCTATGTTTAATTTGTTTAAATGGATTTTATTTTTTATTTTTTTAAGATAAAGCCTATATTTTTTTTTAAGATTTTTTTTCTTCGATTTTCCCTCTTACTCCCACAGTT
>CASHTC010001505.1:310167-316751 GCA_949357725.1 Hyperoplus immaculatus | reverse complement strand
GAGAGAGAAGGAGAGGGAGAGAGGGAAGGAGAGGTAGAGAGGGCAGACAATAGCGAGAAGGAGAGGTAGAGAGGGCAGACAATAGAGGAGGAGAGGTAGAGAGAGAAGGAGAGGTAGAGAGGGCAGACAATAGAGAGAAGGAGAGGTAGAGAGAGAAGGAGAGGTAGAGAGGGCAGACAATAGAGAGAAGGAGAGGTAGAGGTAGAGAGGGCAGACAATAGAGAGAAGGAAGACGTCTCTTCACTACAGAGAGAGGATAAGGACTTTGTCAGGACCCGCAAGTAGAATTACACAGTCTAGGTTTTTATTTTTAAGAGATATTATTTTTTAAAGGGTTTTAATTTTAATTTTAAGTTAATTTTTATTTTATTTTTTTTAAATCATAATAAGATTTTTCACAGAGTTGTATCTAACCAAAGTCCTGCTTTTTTTATTGTTTTGGTTGTTTTATTGATGTGTAGCCCATTGTCTGTCTGTCTGTCTGTCTGTCTGTCTGTCTTATGACCAGAGCAAAGATGCATCGTTGGGTTTTAATAACGTTTTGGCTGAAGAGTTATTGATCCTGGAAGTTCAAATCTGTCAATATCTTTCCCTCGAACAACTGAGTTTACTTTTGACATTTTGGAAAATTAACAGAAAAACTTCCTCTTCATTGTTCCTCCCTTTCCTGTGTGTGTGTGTGTGTGTGTGTGTGTGTGTGTGTGTGTGTGTGTGTGTGTGTGTGTGTGTGTGTGTGTGTGTGTGTGTGTGTGTGTGTGTGTCCGTACGACTCTTGCGTAGTGACTCGCGGCTTCAAAAGATATTATTGTTTATTTAGCGCTTTGTTTTGTCCGAGAACAGGAACCCAAACCCTAATATTGACCCGTCTGAAAAACAAACAGGGTCTGAATCTCTGCCACGCAACGTCCATAACATTTCAGAAGAGCATTTTTCCTTTAAAGGGGCATTGTGTAACATTTTAAGTAATTTATTAGCTAAAATCAATATCTCATTCATAAACATGTCCTCATTGGTGTAACATCACCTCTGCCAATAATCTGAATTATCCTCCTGAGCAGAGAATTTCTTTAAAGATATTTTTTTCTGCATTTTTATGCTTTATTGATAGTGTAGAGACAGAGTTGAAATGGGCAGAGAGGGGAGTGACATGCAGAGAACGACCGCGGGCTGGAATCAAACCCGGGTCCGCTGCTGGCAGAGGCCCATGGGGGGGGGGGGGACGCCCTACCAACTGGGCTATGGGCGCCCCGCGGAGAATTACAAATATTAAAATTACATTTTGTACATTGAGCAGGCAGGTCTTATGGAGGAATCCATGTTGGTTGGAATGTCATCAGGTGCATTGTTTAGAATTTAGAACTGTTCTTGTCCTTGAAGGCCACTGTAGCTTCTGTTATTATTCTAAAGGGTTGGGGTTACCCAGGGAGTGTTGCATTCTAGAACTTTGTAGAACTTTCTTGATGATGTCATATTACACACTGCACCTTTAAATGATCAATATTTTTTCTTTGCAGCGATGTTTTGCCACCGACAAAATCCAACAAAAGAACTGTAACCCATGTGTGAGCGTCTCCCCAGCTCTCTCTCTGTCTAAACTCTCTCTGAACTAACCGATTGATTTCTCTCAATTCAAAATGTGCTTCCACCGCTGCCCCACGGCAACGAGAAAAGATCTTTTGTTCAGTTTCTGCAACTCACTGCCATAAAAACACAACTTTCTGAGTAGTAAAAGCTGTACAATTAGATTTTTTTACCTTTTTATTGTCTACCAACATTATTTCTTTGAAATTAGTGACAAAATCTGAATTTTTGGGGGGAATTAACCAAGGACTTTCCAGGATATAGTATAAATATGAATATATATCTTATAGAAATCGTATTGTTTTACATACATCGGAAGATACATTGGATTAATGATTGTACAGATAATTTAAAAAAAAATATTTAACAAATTACAGCAAAAGTCTGGAAATTCAAAAGTTTACTTAAAAGTACAAAAATAACTGAATTATTTCGGTCTCATTTTAACACAGGTCAAGCACTCAACGTCCAGAACAACACAACTTTTTTAAGCATTTAAAAAGCCGTAAAATTTGATTTCAAAAGAGCATTCTTTGACCAACATTATCTCCTTTAAATGGCATTTAGTTTTTCTTTTTGCATTGATGTTCTTCCACGGAGAAAATCTTAAGAAATAACTCAAAACCCAGATCGAAACATTGGTGACATTTGTCGATCAATAAATCTTGTGAGCTTCTCCCCAACACTCTGGTTGCGTTCTGAATCTCCTCCTCTTTCTTTTCTCTATTCTACATACTACATCCGACGATAAAAATAATCTAGTTAGGATGCAGTAGGCATACTATTGGGACATACTTTACTCTCTTATTTCATCATGACATTGCGCCTTGATCTTGCCTCTTGCTTTTATATCCGTCTCATCCCCGTTTGTTTTCATACGGAGGCTTCGTCGATGTGACGTCACTTCACGTGCGCACTGGATTGTGGGTCAGAATCGCCCAAATAGGATGCACTTTTCAACACTAACAATCTTGGCCGCATGAAGTAGGACATCCGGGTACTTCTAACCATCCTAAATCTGGCCACAAGAATCGGGACATCCTAAATATTCTTTCTACCAAACTAAATAGTAGATAGTATGAGATTCGGAACGCAACCTCTCTCTCTGTCTAAAAACACTCTAAACTAACTGACTGATTTCTGTCAATTAAAATATTGCTTCCAGCTGTGTCCGTGCTGTCTTGTGTCATCAAGGCAACATGGAACAGCTTGAAATGTTGGACATGAGTCAACTGTGTGTGTGTGTGTGTGTGTGTGTGTGTGTGTGTGTGTGTGTGTGTGTGTGTGTGTGTGTGTGTGTGTGTGTGTGTGTGCTCTTAGTGTGTGTACAGAGGAGATGTTGTGCTCACGAAGTCACTTAAAATGTTAATTAATTCATTCAGATTTATTTTTCTTTTGTACATGCATTAGAAGCTGATGTATCATCTGGCTTGTACATTCAGGTTTATTCATAAGATGGAGTTTTGCGTCTGTTCCCGTTTGGATTTCATTTTGTTCGTGTAAATATGTAAAATTAATGTTTTTCTTAAAGCTGGGGTGGAGGATGTGGGGAGAAAATGGCAGTTGGGATAGAGATTCGAATCCTAATACCTCAACCGCTCCACTTGTTCTCTTTGGTCCCTCCCCTATGGTCCCTCCCTGACACGCTCTACACCAACAAAGTCGGTGCCAAAGTGAATGGACAGTCCCAACAGCCAATAAGAACAGAGAATCGGAGCCTTGCTCTGATTGGTCAAAGTGTACAGCTCATGTTAACTTTGACCAATCAGAAATCACATACCACAGCTTTAAGTAGATTTGTGATTATTTTTACTGTGTATGTTGGTCTGATATTCTTGGGTTTTAAACAATTCCAATGAAAAAATAAATCTATTCTGTCTTGATTTCATAATGTTGAGAAAATGGATTTGTACCGTCTGCGAGGAACTTTTAAATATTTCTGAAACAGTCTCATTTTTCCTCTGATGATCATGAATTACATGTAACAGCAAACGAGACCATCAGTGTAAAGAGAATGCTGTTTTTATATAGTTTTTCTTAATGCCTTTGCTCTGGTCTGAATCCCCGCCAACTCAGACCAAACAATTTACATCAGGCAGACGGGAAAAGCCTGTGTTTATGAACGCTACTAAATCACAGTTTAAGATGGATGGATGGATAAATAGATAGATAGATAGATAGATAGATAGATAGATAGATAGATAGATAGATAGATAGATGGATAGATAAATGGATAGATAGATGGATAGATGGATAGATAGATGGATAGATAGATAGATGTATGGATAGATAGATAGATAGATAGATAGATAGATAGATAGATAGATAGACAGCTCAATAACCAAAAACAACTTTCATTTTAATTAAAGTGGTGTTTGATATTTTATTCTTTAAATGCAAAATCATAATTGAACGTTTACGATGATATAAGATACAGACGAATACAAAGTGAAAAGGCGACAGATTGATGAAGTCACATTCGATAAAGACTTCCTTCCTCATCACATTTTTATAATATATTTACATTGTTACTGTTCAAAATCAGTGAATATCTCCTCATGATCCACTACCTGTCTGTACTGTGTGTGTGTGTGTGTGTGCGCTGAAAAAAAATCCAGTGTTAATACACAGCCTAGGCTCTGTAAACGAGCATGTTGCTAGCGATGGTGGGCCTAATTTGTTTACATACCAGTTTACAGAACCTGGGCTGTGTATTGACAACAATAAATTTCAAAAATCACTGACTCTACCTCTCAGCTGCAGCACCATATCTGTACATTTTAAAGTCTCTACGAGGAACTTTTGAATATTTCTGAAACAGTCTCATGTTTCCTCTGATGATCATAAATTACATGTAACAGCAAACGAGACCATCAGTGCCAAAGCATGCTATTTTTATATAGTTTTTCTTAATGCCTTTGTCATGGGTATACGCTCACCCAGGAACAACAGCTGGCGTGGTAAAAACACTACAGCTTTTGTCCAAAGGGGGGCGCTAGAATCAACACAAACTCAACATTCCTCGGAGCACCTTTTCTTTTTTAAATTATCCTAAAAAAAAAAATCTTGTTTATTTTCATCTCATCCGGGCTCCAAGCAAATCTTCTGTCACCCTTAGCGAGGACGTCCGTGGCTCCCCTTCATACACCGATTTCGCAGCCACGAAACTGACCAATTTTAGGGGAAACTTTCCGGCCTTTTTCAGCCTCTTATTATTCTTCCGTACACTCATAAAACACAAGGTATTAATGACTCCGTTGCTCATCGCGAGACATTCGATTATGTAGAAAGCAACCAGGGAATTTCTCTCCCGTGAGATGAGCGTCGGGTAAAAGTCCCTGAGCAAAGCGAAGCCGTAGTAAGGCGCCCAGCAGAGAATATACGCCACGAGAACCAGGATCAACACCACAACTGTTCTCCTGCGACGGTGAAGCCTCTTACGAATCTGCTCTGTCTGGAAGCCGGGCATGTCTTTAAACCACAGCTCCCTAGGAGAGGGGGGGGGAGAGGAAGGGAGAGATGGAGGGGGGAGGGAGAGGGAGAGACGGGGGGGGGGAGGGACAGGGGGAGGGAGAGAGAGAGAAAGAAGGAGATAAAAAATATTTACTTTATTTATTTATTTATTTTAAATTTGAATTTTTATTCTTTCACAAACACACAACTGTAAAAGTGAACACACAAACAAAATGTAGAGAGAGGGAGATTGTATTAAAACATGGACAGTAGGGGGCGCCCTTAGCTCAGTGGGTAGGGCATCCCCCCCCCGGGCCGGGCCCAGCAGCGGACCCGGGTTCGATTCCCGCCCGCGGTCGTTCTCTGCATGTCACTCCCCTCTCTGCCCCATTTCACCTCTGTCTCTACACTATCAATAAAGCATAAAAATGCCAAAAAAAAAGAGAGAGAGAGAGAGTGATTTAAGATTTTGTAGTTATTTGAAATGGGGACAGGGCAGATTAAAGGTGTAGTCAGTGATTCTGGAGAACGCTTGTTGTCAAAATCACTTTTTGTCAAAAAATAAGCGAATATCTCCTCATGATCTGCTACCTGTCTGTACAAAAAAAGGCTCCGTAAACAGGGTCTTTGTTCAGGGCACACTCAGTAGCAAGTGATTTTGACAAGCATTCAAGTTTAGTCCTTTTGGTAAGTCATACATAGCTTTATTAACACACACACACACACACACTGACACACACACACACACACACACTGACCGTCACAAACACACACATACACACACCACCCCCCTCCCCACACACACACACACACAAACTCACCTGGAGATGTGTGTGTAGCAAACCACCATCACAGTCACCGGCACGATAAACTCCAGAGCGAATATGAGGAGGAAATATGATCGGTATAACATCTGCTGCTCCACGGGCCAGATCTGAGCGCAGAAGGTTTTGAACGTGCGCCCGTGAGCGTGGGGGTAAGGCGTCGCCGAGGCCATGTAGGCAGACGGGACGGAGATAAGGGCCGGGACAAGCCACACCGTCAGCACCACGCAGTAGGCCGTCTCGGGCGCCATACGAGGCTTTAGAGGGTGAAGGATCGCCATGTATCTGGAAGAGACAGAGAGAGGGAAGAGAGAGGGAGAGAGAGGGGGAGGGAGAGAGAGAGAGAGAGAGGAAGAATGAGGGAGGGAGGGAGAGAGAGAGGAAAAGAGGGAGAGAGAGAGAGGGAGAGAGAGGAAGAGAGAGAGAGAGGGGGAGGGAGAGAGAGAGAATGAGGGAGAGAGAGAGGGAGAGAGAGGAAAAGAGAGTGAGAGGAAGAATGAGGGAGGGAGGGAGAGAGAGAGGAAAAGAGAGGGAGGGAGAGAGGAAGAGACAGCGAGAGGGAGAGAGAGGGAATGAGGGAGGGAGAGAGAGAGAGGAAGAATGAGGGAGGGAGGGAGAGGAAGAGAGAGGGAGGGAGAGAGGAAGAGAGAGGGAGAGAGACAGGAAGAGAGAGAGAGAGGAAGAATGAGGGAGGGAGGGAGAGAGAGAGGAAGAGAGAGGGAGAGA
>CASHTC010001505.1:295167-300167 GCA_949357725.1 Hyperoplus immaculatus | reverse complement strand
GTAGCTGAGTAATAATAAACAGAAAACAACTACAAGTGGTTGCCTATATTAAAATAGCCTATACACACTTACACTTTTAAGGCGAAAATCTACAATGTCTGAATCTACCCAAAATGTTGCGCTAAATTTCGTCATTTATAAGGTTTTAAAAACGTATTTCAATCCAAGAAAAACATACACGAAAACGTATTCATCATCATCATACCCATTGGCGATAAACAGCCTAAATAAACACTGAACAGAGGACAAATGAACCCGGACGAACTGTCACTTCACACGTGTTGGTATCCACAGCGTTTATCTTATTTATTTACAGTTTTTAATCTTTATACTTGTTTCAGGTTCTATACACACTGTGAGCGCTGGCAGAAATCTGTGTTGTATGTCTGTCTGTCTGTCTGTCTGCCTGCCTGTCTGTCTGCCTGTCTGCCTGCCTGCCTGCCTGTCTGTCTGTCTGTCTGCCTGCTTATCAGCACATTGTCCTGTTTGTATCTCGAGCTGTCACGACAAACAATAAAGTTTTTCTGAATCTGAATATATTTTGAAATGAAATAAAGTTAAAAAAAATACTGTTTAAAAAGATACGTCACCTGCAACTGCTTCTCCACGCGCTGCTCGGAGCGACTGAGGAGTCCGCGGGCACGAGGGAGGCGCGGTCACGACGTACACGGACACATGGACGCGCACACACACACAGGTACAGGCACACGCAAACACACTCTCACTCTCTATCAATCTCTCTGTCTCACTCTCACTCTCTCTCTCTCTCACTCACACACTCACACACACACACACACACACACACACACACAGTGTCTCACTCACACACACTCACACACACACACAGTGTCTCACTCACACACACAAACACACACACACACACACAAACACACACAAGCAGGCACAAGGCTGTGTATTAACACTGGATTTTTTTTCAGCGCACACACAGTACAGACAGGTAGCGGATCATGAGGAGATATTCACTCAGTACAGACAGGTAGTGGATCATGAGGAGATATTCACACAGTACAGACAGGTAGTGGATCATGAGGAGATATTCACTCAGTACAGACAGGTAGTGGATCATGAGGAGATATTCACTCAGTACAGACAGGTAGTGGATCATGAGGAGATATTCACTCAGTACAGACAGGTAGTGGATCATGAGGAGATATTCACTCAGTACAGACAGGTAGTGGATCATGAGGAGATATTCACTCAGTACAGACAGGTAGTGGATCATGAGGAGATATTCACTCAGTACAGACAGGTAGTGGATCATGAGGAGATATTCACTCAGTACAGACAGGTAGTGGATCATGAGGAGATATTCACACAGTACAGACAGGTAGTGGATCATGAGGAGATATTCACTCAGTACAGACAGGTAGTGGATCATGAGGAGATATTCACTGATTTATATAAAAAAATAATAATAATTAAGGTAATTTGTTTGGCATTTATTTCTGTATTAGACAGTGTGTAGAGACAGAGATGAAATGTGTCAGAGAGGGGAATGACATGCAGAGAACGACCCGGGCTGGATTCTAACCCGGGTCTGCTGTGAAGAGGACTGACAGACAGACAGACAGACAGACAGACAGACAGACAGACAGAGAGGGGAATGACATGCAGAGAACGACCCGGGCTGGATTCTAACCCGGGTCTGCTGTGAAGAGGACTGACAGACAGACAGACAGACAGACAGACAGACAGACAGACAGACAGACAGATAGAGAGGGGAATGACATGCAGAGAACAACCCGGGCTGGATTCTAACCCGGGTCTGCTGTGAAGAGGACAGACAGACAGACAGACAGACAGACAGACAGAGAGGGGAATGACATGCAGAGAACGACCCGGGCTGGATTCTAACCCGGGTCTGCTGTGGAGAGGACAGACAGACAGACAGACAGACAGACAGAGAGGGGAATGACATGCAGAGAACGACCCGGGCTGGATTCTAACCCGGGTCTGCTGTGAAGAGGACAGACAGACAGACAGACAGACAGACAGACAGAGAGGGGAATGACATGCAGAGAACGACCCGGGCTGGATTCTAACCCGGGTCTGCTGTGAAGAGGACAGACAGACAGACAGACAGACAGACAGACAGACAGACAGACAGAGAACGACCCGGGCTGGATTCTAACCCGGGTCTGCTGTGAAGAGGACAGACAGACAGACAGACAGACAGACAGAGAGGGGAATGACATGCAGAGAACGACCCGGGCTGGATTCTAACCCGGGTCTGCTGTGAAGAGGACAGACAGACAGACAGACAGACAGACAGACAGACAGACAGACAGACAGACAGAGAACGACCCGGGCTGGATTCTAACCCGGGTCTGCTGTGAAGAGGACTGAGACTCTATGGGGGGGGCGAAAAAGTGATTTTCTTCAATGACTCTTTCCCTCTCTGTGACATATTTCTGGCCGTTCCAAATCGCAGCTCTTCAAGTGTTTCAATCATGATTATAAGATCGGGTTCAAGCACTCACCTACATCTGTGTCCATGACAACCCCA
Organism: Hyperoplus immaculatus; assembly: GCA_949357725.1. Classification (NCBI taxonomy): domain Eukaryota; kingdom Metazoa; phylum Chordata; class Actinopteri; order Uranoscopiformes; family Ammodytidae; genus Hyperoplus; species Hyperoplus immaculatus. The sequence goes on along the minus strand of CASHTC010001505.1, from coordinate 297,640 downwards.
AACACTAAATCTAATCATATTCACTGACATCAATAATCCACCTCCTCTTGTCCATATCATTAAAGTCCTACTTCACCTGGTGGAAATATGAAGGTGTATTGAACTCTGAGATCCTGTGTAGTATAAATGTGCAAAAATGTTAGAAATCGGTTCATCCTAGCCTGAGAAAAGGCAGAAAGAGTGTTTTATGGTCTCACTGTCTAACCCTACGTTTTACTGATATGACATCACTTCAGTAAAAATAATAATAATAATTGATTGGATTTATATAGCGCTTTTAAAGGGACTCAAAGACGCTTTACAGGGTTCCAGGTTCCATTCATTCACACACAGTCATACCGGTGGTGGTAAACTACCATAGTAGCCACAGTTGCCCTGGGGCAGACTGACGGAAGCGTGGCTGCCATTCAGCGCCATCGGCCCCTCAGACCACCACCTCAAACATACAGCAGTCATACACATTCACACCAGGCAAGGTGGGTGAAGTGTCTTGCCCAGGGACACAACGACCATGACACAAGTGGCCGGGCGGGGATCGAACCGCCAACCCTAGGATCGTTGGCCAACCAGCTTAACCACCTGAGCCCCAAAATGTAGGTTTATGATTAACAGGACAGCTGGGCCAAGGGAAGACTGAGGGAAGAAAAACCTCATTCATGATATTATAATAACGATAATGATAGAACGCCGGTTACGTATGGCTGAAGTATTCCTTTAAGCACGCTATGAAAGGTATTGTGTAGGACTGAAGAGGTGTAGTGAGACCAGGCACCAGTAGATAAGTAGAAGGACAATGTTCCATTCAGAGAGAGACAGACGCTCCAATCACAAGCAGGTTGAAGGTCACCTGCATTACAGACACTTGATCATTGAGTGGCTTGATGAGTGTGTGTGTGTGTGTGTGTGGGTGTGTGTGTGTGAGTGTGGGTGGGTGTGTGTGTGTGGGTGGGTGTGTGTGTGTGTGTGTGTGAGTGTGGGTGGGTGTGTGTGTGTGAGTGTGGGTGTGTGTGTGTGTGTGTGTGTGTGTGTGTGAGTGTGGGTGGGTGTGTGTGTGTATGTGTGAAGGCCTATGCATGTGTAATGTATGTGAATGTACTCATGTAGATACATTATTATTTTATTTTTATTGTTTGCACACACAAAATAAAATAAAGTGTAGGGTGTAATAAATGTACAATATAACTGTCAGAGACCACTCCAAATGTTCAGTGTCTCTTGTTTCACTCTACTCTATAGGCACATGTTTGAGTAGAATGAACATTTTGGTTTTATAATACAAACTACTGACAACATTTCTACCAAATTCACAATAAAAAATTTTGTAATTTAGAGCATTTTCATGAAGTAATGTAGAGATGAAGATTGAAGAAAAATCCAGACTGGTCTCTGAATTTTTTCCCGGGTCTGAACATAACCGCTGTGCTGTCAGCTGTCTTGTAATTAACAGTAAATACTAAATGCCAAAGTGTTGATTCGACGTCTGGGCCAGTGGATCAATATCTCGTAAACAGTGAACTGATGAGATCCCTCTGTCTGTCTGTCTGTCTATCTCTCTGTCTGTCTGTCTGTCTGTCTGTCTGTCTCTCTGTCTGTCTCTGTCTGTCTGTCTGTCTCTCTCTCTGTCTGTCTGTCTGTCTCTCTCTCTGTCTGTCTATCTCTCTCTGTCTGTCTCTCTGTTTGTCTGCAGGAGAATTAATTCATTCAAACAGATAAATGAACAAACAGGGGAGATATATGACTGTAGTGGATCTAGAAAGCAGGGGTAAGCCTTAAAACACATCTTTTTAGACTGCACTTTGGCTAAAAAAATAAAATAAAATGTGCTCGTGTTACATCTCCATGTAGCACGTGTGTGTGTGTGTGTGTGTTACTGTGTGTGTGTTATTTGAAGCTATAGTACTTACGTGATTCCTGTTGTTCTGAGTTTGTACCTTCATGGTTGAATGCACTTACTCAATTTAAAAATGACTGGATTTGATGTCCCATTCATTATATTATAATAGTGATTTTATAACGATAGAACGCCGGTTCAGTATGGGTGAAGTATTCCTTTAACATATACATTAATATTTTTATTTTATTATATTTTCAACTATCTAGTATAGCATTTGAAATTTTCAGTGGCACAAAAACTAGTAAAGAATGTGTACAATGTGGATTTATGTGACTATGTCAGATTAATAATGGTGATATGACCACGGTGAAGCAAAGTAAACTGTGATTTAGTAGCGTTCATAAAAACAGGCTTTTCCCGTCTGCCTGCTGTAAACCGTTTGGTCTGAGTTGGCGGGGATTCAGACCAGAGCAAAGGCATTAAGAAAAACTATATAAAAATAGAATTCTTTACACTGATGGTCTCGTTTGCTGTTACATGTAATTTATGATCATCAGAGGAAACATGAGACTGTTTCAGAAATATTTAAAAGTTCCTCTTGGGAGATTTAAATCGTTTGACAATACGAGAAATACAGAA
>CASHTC010001505.1:277500-292467 GCA_949357725.1 Hyperoplus immaculatus | reverse complement strand
TGTGTGTGTGTGTGTGTGTGTGTGTGTGTGTGTGTGTGTGTGTGTGTGTGTGTGTGTGTGTGTGTGTGTGTGTGTGTGTGTGTGTGTGCGCTCGTTTAATTCCTTCTACAGCACCTGGTCTCTCGATCCCTAACGTCCAGCTGTGACGGTGTTCCGGAACACGTTAAAATCAGCATTCCACGTTACGTGCTCCGCGGGCAGGGCAAGGACGAGCACTTTGAGTTTGAGGTCAAGGTGAGTTAGCCATCCATTGTAACATACACTTTCAATTTCATCAGGTCACATATTGTAAATAATGTTCCCCACATTGCACTTTTCAATTATTAACTTTGTTTTATACTGCTTTGTTTTTCCTTATACCTTTTGCACTATTTAAAATGTCTTTATTGTTTATACAGTAGATAAAAACTACATCTTCCATGCTTGCTTTGTATTGACAGTGTGGAGAGAAAGAGATGAAAATAAAAAAAAATAAAAAATTTGAGGACACATGACTGTCATTGGAAGAAATATGTTTCACGCACAGTAGGGTTGCTGGACGGGTCCCGGGATTTCGGGATTCCCGCGAAATGAGTCAGTCCGGGAGTACCGGAAATTGGCCACGGGACCCGTCCTCCCGTTTTTTAATTTTTTTTTATTCGTTTAATTCATTAATAGTGGCCTTTACTCATAAAAGACACTCTCGCCATCATGGCCTTTTCAGAAGGGAGGCTTTTGACGTGTCTGGTAATACATTTTCAATGACATGCGAGTGGAGAGAGAGGCACTACCGTTCTACAGACGTGGCGACAAGCGGTCGCGCTAAACTGTTGTTACGTCTGTAACGCAGCGACATGCGAGTGGAGGAGAGAGGAGGAGAGAGAGAGAGAGAGAGAGAGAGAGAGAGAGAGAGAGATGAGAGAGAGATGAGAGAGAGAGAGAGAGAGAGAGAGAGAGAGAGAGAGACCGCAGTTCTACAGACGGTGTATGATGAACATAAAGCAGCCTGTTTCTTTTGCTGCTTTCTCTTGTAGTGACATGAATCTAATGAGATGAAACAGCTGGAGCATCGCTGTTCGCCTCGTTCCTTCCTCCAAACACTAAAGTGAAACCTAGACCTGATCCACACAGTAGACATTTAAACCAAACCAAACTGAATAACTAATCCACTTATTAACTAAACAAATGTTAACACTATGAGTAGATATTTAACAGCAGCGACACAGGGTTGTAAACAAAAGTTGTTTCCATAGTTACCGCGCGGCGTTTCCTCGCGGAGCCTCGAGTTCACAGACAGCACGTCTCCTCCCCGTCTGAAAACGCCTTTAGATGACTTCACTTTTAATGCCCTTAGTTCATTCTAGAGCTAGCATCCAGTCTGCCCTGCGCATATGAGGCCATAACGTGCCCAATAAACCACTCGGCCGAGTACGTGGGTACACAATAAAGTATTAAAAAAGGCACTTCCGGTTTAAACGGGAATTCCCGGGATCTCCCGGAAGGAGGCTCTTTTTTCCCGGAAATTGAACAGGGTCAGTTCCGGGAATTTTTCAGTAACCGTAACGCACAGCCCATGTCATAATGCTATATACACACACTTCAGGCAGTTAACTGTTTATCTGTATATCATACGTTTCTCTCTCTCTCCCTCTCTCTCTCTCCTCTCTCTCCCCCTCCCCCTCTCTTCTCTCCTCTCTCTCTCTCTCTCTGTCTCTCTCTCTCTCCCCTCTCTCCCCTCTCTCTCTCATCTCTCTGTCTCTCTCTCTCTCCCCCTCTCTCCCCCTCTCTCTCCCCCTCCCCCTCTCTCTCTCTCTCTCTCTCTCCTCTCTCTCTCTCTCCCCCTCTCTCTCTCCCCCTCTCTCTCTCCTCCTCTCCCTCCCTCCCTCCCTCTTCCTCTCTCTCTCTCCCCCTCTCTCTCCTCCCCTCTCTCTCTCCTCTCTCTCCCTCCCTCCCTCCCTCTTCCTCTCTCTCTCTCCCCCTCTCTCTCCTCCCCTCTCTCCTCCTCTCTCTCCTCTCTCTCTCTCTCCCCCTCTCTCTCTCCCCCTCTCTCCCCCTCTCTCTCTCTCTCCCTCTCTCTCTCTCCCCCTCCCCCTCTCTTCTCTCTCTCTCTCTCTCTCTCTCTCTCTCCTCTCTCTCTCTCTCTGATCAGATCTGTGTGATGGAGGAGAGCTGGACGGTGTTCAGACGTTACAGTCGCTTCAGAGAAATGCACAAGAGCCTCAAGCTGAAATACCCCGAGGTGAGACGGTTTGACCCACTGTTCAGCTGCATTTGGCTTTATAACATATATTCACACCACTTATAACACTGTCTATTTCATGTCCGATACACATCCTATAACTCTGTGGTGGAGTCAGCAATTCTGGAAAAAGCAATTTTGTCAAAATCAGTGAATGTCTCAGTGCTCACACGGTACGGAAAGGTAGCAGATCAAGAGATGAAATTCACTGATTTTGACAACAAGCGTTTTATATTACCCTATTTTATGTACCATAATGCATCTCAAAAGTTTATTTTTTATTTTTAAGTGATTTGAAAAGTGCTCATACATAAAATGTATTGTAATTATTATCATCACTATTATTCATTTTATTAATATAATATTTTTTATTTCTAGCTGGCGGGTCTAGAATTCCCTCCTAAGAAGTTGTTTGGAAACAGAGACGAGCGGATAATTGCCGAGCGCAGGAATCAGTTGGAGGTAAAACATTGAAATACTTTCCCACATGAAAAATCATGGACCACTGATACTGTGTTAGAAATGTTTTAAAGGTGTAGTCAGTGATTCTGGAGAACGCTCGTTGTCAAAATCACTTTTAGTCAATATCAGTGAATATCTCCTCATGATCTGCTATCTTACCTTTCCGTACTGTGTGTATGTTGAAAAAAAATGGTGTTAATACACAGCCTAGGCTCTGTAAACTTGTATGTAAACAAAGGGTATGTTTACAAAGGGGTCCAACGTGGCTAGCAACATGTCCATTTACAGAGCCTAAGCTGTGTATTAACACCAGATTTATTTTTCAGCACACACACACAGTACAGACAGGTAGCAGATCATGAGGAGATATTCACTGATTTTGACAATAAACGTTCTCCAGAATCACTGACTACACCTTTATTTCAAATTATCCAAATCTTTCCTCGATTTTAAATCAAAATGTAATATTTTATTCAGTTTAAATAGTCCTTTTGCAACCGTTTTTATTTTATTTTAGTGTTATTGTGAATTGTGTATACACTGCTAGAAGTAACTTTTTTTTTTTTTTTCAGCGTTACCTTAGGAACGTATTCCGAGTGATGACGTCATCTTCCAGCTCTCCGCTCCGAGCAGACGCAGACTTTCATCTCTCCAAACACGCCGTCTGTCAATTCTGTCCGTTCTTCAAGAAGGGCGTTTTCGAATACAGCAGCCACGGCACGGGCTAGCACTAAAAAAAAACCCCCACTAAAAACACATCAAAAAACTGGCCCATCATCGAAGTCTATGCTCAAGGCTCAAGGTTCAAGAAATTTGTCTTGGGTACAGTGCATCATTGCTTTCTTAACATACAGGCACAGACACAACCAGATAACCCAACATTTAAACAATGAGAACATGGGGCTTGATAGACTTAAATTGGACTTCGCTGTATTGCTTAGAAATCTACAGTATGGGGATAAAGTGCACGTGTTTATTGTACTAGAATTTAGTTGGCAGTTGGTCAGACACATTTTCGCATGGAACCTCCTAGCTCCCAATGTGTAGGTCTGTTTGGTTTTGGTCGTAAAGGCCTTTGCACTCCGGGCGCGTTTTGTTTGTGCGATTAATTTGCGCTTTATCAATAATTACCGATCGTATACAGAGTCAATACGAGCTTCCACATCAGCGCTATAATTTCACTTCGCGAATTTGCGGCTTTTATTTTTTCGAACTGAGTTTGATTTTTCTAGGACGTCTCTTCCGCTAGTGAGACGCGACAAAATTCACATTCCAGATTATTCGCTTTTTTGTGCTGTTTATTCGCGTCGCGCCCCGGTGAGCAAACTGCCCTAACACCTTTGCGACCGGCAGAATATCACCTACATTTTGATGCTAGAATGATCCAGGTCGGGTTATATTTGTGCGATTGAGAGCTGGTTGAAAAGTGCATTTTTGGTTTATTGTTTCGCAAATTCTACACTGTAACTGTTGGGGCCACGCGAACATTCCGTCCCATCCGCTTCCATTGAAAATAATAATAATATTGATAATCTCAATTTTAAATGCGTTCAAAAATGGCTGAATAATTTGAATGGGATTTTTGCGCGAAATTTTTGGAAAACCAAAATATAAAAATAGCTTGGTGCCTTTTTCTCAGAAGGTCATAGACTTGAATTGTTTTCGTTACTGCTCAAATTTTAAGCCGAGTTTCAATATAGCACTACAGTTCGGTTCGGCATGAATTTATTTGTGTTTCCCACTATCGAAAATTGGAAAGGGTCCTAAAATAAGTGACTATTTTTGTCCCCCTTTTTCGTTGGGGTACCAAGCCGTTAAAAAGCTGCTATGAATAAACTCTCACCACTCTGTTTTAAAGAGCCTCATTTGTACATAATAGGAACAATATATAACAGGTTTTCACCGTCTTTCACAGTTTTTTTTTTTTACAAAACTAAAACAACGTCTCCACAAATCTACTTAAAGCTGGGGTATGTGATTTCTGATTGGTCAAAGTTTACATGAGCTGTACACTTTGACCAATCAGAGCGAGGCTCAGATTCTCTGTTCTTATTGGCTGTTGGGTCTGTCCATTCACTTTGGCACGACTTTGCTGGTGTGTAGAGCGTGTCAGGGAGGGACCATAGGGGAGGGACCAAAGAGAACAAGTGGAGTGGTTGAGGTATTTGGATTATACCAACTGCCATTTTCTGCCCAAATCCTCCACCCCAGCTTTAACACGAAGGCCATTCAGAACAGTGTGCCAATAAACAGCTATAATAAATATACTCACATGCAGCTACGATATTATGATATTTATGGGAAATGTAGAAGTAAAAATAAAAACTTGAACATTGTCATTGTCGGGGGGTTGGATTCCCTGATCAGCTAACAGAAGATCTTTTGTACAACACAAAGCATTTTAATACATTTATTAATTTCGGCTTCGGGTAAATAATGTTGGGCATTTGTTTTCTTTACAAGGGCGTAATACGGGCAACTATGGAATATATATATACAGCTCTGGGAAAAATGAAGAGACCAGTCTGGATTTTTCTTCAATCTTCATCTCTACATTACTTAATGGAAATGCTTCTTAATGACAATATTTCTGGGAGGAATTTGGTAAAAAATGTTGTCAGTAGTTTATATTATAAAACTAAAATGTTCATTCTACTCAAACATATGCCTCTAAATAGTAAAACAAGAGACACTGAACATTTGGAGTGGTCTCTTAATTTTTTTCCAGGGCTGCATATATATATATATATATATATATATATATATATATATATATATATATATATATATAAAATAATTATTTAAAATTTCTCATTATTCATAAAAAAAAATCAAAATTTTCAGTTTCTGTTAAAGGCCTACTTCACCGGTGGGAATATGAAGGTGTATTGAATTCTGAGATCCTATGTAGTATAAATGTGCATTTTTTTTTTAAATCGGTTCATCCTAGCCTGAGAAAAGGCAGAAAGAGTGGTTTTTTTAACCCTATATTTCTCTTTCTCGTGACATCACAGAAAGAGAAATATAGGGTTAAAAAAAACATACTTTGTAAATATTACTGTGATGTCTTTTACTGTGACATCACAGTAATATTTACAAAGTACGTTTTTTTTAACCAGTTTATATTACATACAGAGATATGATTTAGTCACGAGAAAGAGAAATATAGGGTTAAAAAAACACTCTTTCTGCCTTTTCTCAGGCTAGGATGAACCAATTTCAATTTTCTTTGCACATTTATACTACATAGGATCTCAGAATTCAATACACCTTCATATTCAAACCGGTGAAGTAGGCCTTTAATGTTTTGATGTTACTTTTTTTCTTATGCGGGTATGAATTAATGTTAAAAACACACAGCAATGTTGAACTGTTAACACTAACACTTATCTCTCTTATGCATGCATTGTCCATCATGCGATCTGATTGGGCAAAAAGCAAATTTTACATAACGTACAGTAAGTTTGAAGGCCAAAAAATATACAGAAAAAAATGCGAATCTAAATTTTGCCTTTTTTTCTCGTGTGACTGTCGTGACTCTGGCACTGTTTGTAGTTTAGAAATGAAACGAGGAATTATTTAATTTTAACTTTTTGTGGAATATTTGGACGAATTCTCTAGTCTTCCAGGGTTTCTTCAGGAAATGGGTCGCTGCTCCGAGGTTTATTTGACTTGACAGCTTTTTTTTTCTTTCACAAGCCATATTGTGTGTGTGTGTGTCAGTCTGTATGACTGTGTGTATGTGTGCCTGTCTGAGGTTGAGTTTGTGCGTGCAGGAGACTGTGTGTGTGTGTGTGTGTGTCTGTCTGTGTGTCAGAAAGTGTCTGACTTTGTGTGTGAGTTTGTGTGTGTGTCTGACTGACTCTGTGTGTGTGTGTGTGTGTGTGTGTGTCTGTGTGTGAGAAAGTGTCTGACTTTGTGTGTGTGTGTGTGTGTGTCTGTCTGTCTCTCTGTCTGTAAATAGCCTGTAAATGATGTTGATGTGCATAGGTTTTTCTATTCCATTCGCTCGTATGCAAAATGTAAACTATTGGCATTGACTGTCAGTAAAGGGATAAACCACATGACCCAACCTGTGTGGACTCTTTATTTACTATAACAACTATTGTTAAAGGTGCAGTGTGTAATATGACATCATCAAGAAAGTTCTACAAAGTTCTAGAATGCAACGCTCCCTGGGTAACCCCAACCCTTTAGAATAATAACAGAAGCTACAGTGGCCTTCAAGGACAAGAACAATTCTACATTTTAAACAATGCACCTGATGACATTCCAACTATGACACTTTCAAGATGGCGGCACTAGGCCTTGGTCCAAAATATGCAGAAATATGGACATATATGAGACCCTTTCTGAGGGAAAAAATAATAATTAAAAAATAAATGTTCAGCTATTATGCACTAAATTAAATGTACTTATGGATATTATAATTACTTTCTACAAAATCTGCTAGGAAATAAAACCCAAAATTCTACACACTGCAGGTTTAAATGAATAATCTTGCATTTTATATGTATTATTTTATTATTATTCTTTGGGGCATATTTGTTTTTACTTTATTAGACAGTGTGTAGAGACAGAGATGAAATGTGTCAAGAGAGGAGAATGACATGCAGAGAACGACCCGGGCTGGATTCTAACCCGGGTCTGCTGTGGAGAGGACAGACAGACAGACAGGCAGACAGACAGATAGACATGCAGATAGAGAGGGGAATGACATGCAGAGAACGACCCGGGCTGGATTCTAACCCGGGTCTGCTGTGGAGAGGACAGAGACTCTATGGTTAACTTATTTTACGTAATATTAGCCAGAAATATTCATACACTGCTCAGAAGTTATTTTATTATTTGTATTTATCAAATGTGCTGTTGTTGTCTTTGGTGTAAGGTTACATGAGGCTGTAGTAAACCATACAGCCCTTTGAATTAAAACATACAAAAAATGCTTTTTAAATTCACTCCAAATCCATTTATTCAAACTTTTTCCATACATGAGTTCAAAGGCTTGATCTCATAGGGTGCAAAGGCCAATGTACAACTCCTTCAACACGTTTCTGAAGTGAATAAAGGTCGAACAACTTTGTAGAGGGGCGACTGTGGCTCAGGTGGTAGAGCGGGTCGGCCGATGATCAAAGGGTTGGAGGTTCGATCCCCGCCCTGCCACCTGTGTCATAGTTGTTGTGTCCTTGGGCAAGACACTTCACCCACCTTGCCTCGTGTGAATGTTGATAGTCAGCGTGCTATCGGTGTGTGAATGTGTGTGTGAATGGTAACGTGGGAAAGGAAAACAGGTCTCCCTTGCAAAAGAGTCTTCGGTCTCAATGGAATTTACCAGTAGAAATAAAGGTTAAAAAAAAAAAAAGATAAATAATGTCTAGTAAAAAAGCTGTATTTCTAAATGAATATTTTTGTAAAAACGTATAACTTAGGGACACTCAACTTTGATTTTATATATTTATTTTTCCTATTTTATCCAAGGTTTGACAGAGGATTTAAGGACATGATTCACACATCAGTCAGACGGTTTAAAAAAAACAGATAGAGAAAATAGATTTATATTAAATCGGCATTCATTATTTCACCCAACAACATTTCTTCAGGAGACGATTGAGAGACACACAGAGGTAGAGCAGATTGTGTTTTAGCCCATCGGCCAGACCGCAACATTTCCCATAAAGGAGCTACGAGGAACTTTCAAATATTTCTGAAACAGTCTCATTTTTCCTCTGATGATCATGAATTACATGTAACAGCAAACGAGACCATCAGTGCAAAGAATGCTATTTTTATATAGTTTTTCTTAATGCCTTTGTCATGGGTATACGCTCACCCAGGAACAACAGCTGGCGTGGTAAAAACACTACTGCTTTTGTCCAAAGGGGGGCGCTAGAATTAACACACACTGAAAGTTCCTTGGAGCACCTTTTAAGTGGCAGAGGTTACATATCATATTTATAAAGACTCATGTCTGTAGAGTATGTTTTGGTATGATAACCCTTCCTGAGTGGCAGCTGTATAAGAGTCGATAGCTGATAGTTAGTTAACCTCCCCTAAGGTAAAATGCATTTATGAGTGGTACAGAAATATAGTCTGGCCCATGAACTATTTGAGATGTTTGAATGTTTAGTGATGGACAGACAGACACACAGACAGACAGACAGACAGACACATGGATGGATGGATAGACAGATAGATAGATAGATAGATAGGACAGATAGATAGATAGATAGACAGATAGACAGACAGACAAATAGATGGATAGACAGACAGATAGATAGATAGATAGATAGATAGATAGATAGATAGATAGATAGATAGATAGATAGATAGATAGATAGATAGATAGATAGATAGATAGATGGATGGATGGATAGATAGATGGATAGACAGACAGACAGACAGACAGACAGACAGACAGACAGACAGACATATTTCAGTGAAGTGGTCCACCCAGCATCTGCTCTGAGGGTTTGAAGGGAAAGTTGAACAGAGAAACACCCAGAGTCTTTAACTTCTCCTCACTGCTTTTCAACAGGACGTTGTATTCCTGTAAAGACAGACAGACAGACAGACACACAGACACACAGACAGACAGACATACACACAGACAGACAGACAGACAGACAGACACACAGACACACAGACAGACACACAGACAGACAGACAGACAGACAGACAGACACACACACAGACAGACAGACAGACAGACAGACAGACAGACAGACAGACACACAGACAGACACACAGACAGACAGACAGACACACACACAGACAGACACACAGACAGACAGACATACACACAGACACACAGACAGACAGACAGACAGACAGACAGGCAGACAGTGAGACAGACAGACACACAGACAGACAGACACACAGAGGTTAGTCAATACATTTTACACTTACTTTTTAATAAACAAAAGGGAAAAATTATTTTAAAAATAGTAAATAAAAACAGAGAAGTTGTCACCAGAGGGGCTCCGGAGAAAAGAATGCATTCATCATTTTCAAGCTTTATTAGACAGTACAGAGTTGAAATGGAGAGACAGAGAGAGAGAGAGAGAGAGACAGAGAGACAGAGAGAGAGAGAGACAGAGAGAGAGAGAGAGAGAGAGAGAGACAGAGAGAGAGAGAGAGAGGGGGGATGACCTGCAGTAAAGGTCCACGGGTCGGATTCGAACCCGCGACCACTGCAACGAAGGCCGGCCGGAGCCAACATGGTACGCGCTCTAGCCACTACGCCACCGGAGCGCCCCAGATATATGATTATTTTTAATGCACTGGTGTCATAAAAACACTACTGCGTTGATGCAAAGGGGGCGCTATGATCAACAACCTCTAGTGGCTGCTTAAACAGAGTACTGACCTCACAATCTCGATCCAGGTCACTGTGTAAGGCTCCGATGGCCACGTCTTTAGACTCCAACAAATCCTAAACGCAGATGAAAAACACTTAGATATTTATTCTTGAAGCTCAAATCCGCAGCCTAGGCTCTGTAAACTGGTATATAAACAAAGGGGGTCCACCCTTAGCTAGCAACATGCCAGTTTACAGAGCCTAGGCTGAGTATTAACACTGGTAGCGGATCGTGAGGAGATATTCACTGATATTTTCACACACACACACACCCACCCACTCACTCACTCACTCATCCACCCACCCACCCTCTCACTCACTCACTCACTCACTCACTCACTCACTCACTCACTCACTCACACAATCACAGACAGACATACAGACAGACCGCCCCCACACACACACACACACACACACATATAGACGGACAGACACACACACACACACCTGTAGTTTGCTGTTTGCGTCTGTACTCCCGTTAACAGACAGAGCGGAGCAGAGCTGGGCGTCTTTCCTCTCTAGAGCCTCGGACAGAGCAGCCATCTTCCTCTGGACGATCATCTCTCTCAGTCCGTTCTGCTGCTGGACAGACAGGATGGCCTCTGTCTGTCTGTGGAGCAGGTCATCCCTCTCCTGTTCTACCTACAAGCACACAGACTGGGGTTAGACACTTACAGCAACAAATCAAACTAAATACCTTCATATCCTTTAACCAATTTAAACAAACTATCTTAAATCTGCCAAACTCTACCTGGAACTGTTTTAATTAGGCTACATTGTACTTTCACCCATTTAATTTTAATTGCTGCCACTCTTCACCACTGTGTAAATGTTTCGTGTATTTGATGTATTTGCATTGAATATTGTGTATGTATTGTTGTTTTTCCTTTGAATTTGTTTGAACTGGACGTCATTGTAAATGAGGGTCACCCCTCAACTGGTCTCTGGAGGATAAATAAAAGTTAAATGAAAAATGAAAATGAAATACACTTATGTCTTAGATTATTATTTAAATTTTTTTATAGAATTTTCAGATTTTGTTTCTGAGAGCCGCGCGTCTCTCTCGGGTCTCTCTGCTTTAAAGGTGCAGTGTGTAATATGACATCATCAAGAAAGTTCTACAAAGTTCTAGAATGCAAGGCTCCCTGGGTAACCCCAACCCTTTAGAATAATAACAGAAGCTACAGTGGCCTTCAAGGACAAGAACAATTCTAAATTTTAAACAGTGCACCTGATGACATTCCAACTATGACACTTTCAAGATGGCGGCACTAGGCCTTGGTCCAAAATATGCAGAAATATGGACATATATGAGACCCTTTCTAAGGGAAAAAATAATAATTCAAAAAAAAAATTTCAGCTATTATGCACTAAATTAAATGTACTTATGGATATTATAATTACTTTCTACAAAATCTGCTAGGAAATAAAACCCAAAATTCTACACACTGCAGGTTTAACTGATAGAGAAATACTCTGCTGAGAGTCATATTGACTTCATACCGCCAGCTTTCGCTGTAGTTTCACCATTTTCTGGTGCATGTGTGGCTGAAAAAAGTGCGAGAGAGGCAGCAGTAACAGACGCATACGCGCTCCAGAGGTAGACGCAGGATGTGTGTGGAGGCCGTTAGCGTTTTACCTTTTCAAAGGCTTGCAGCAGCAGCTCATATTCCACACTCAGGTCTCTCAGCTCCTTCTCTATCAGCTTCACCCGAGCCTGAGTCACCTGACACACGCACAGACAGACAGACAGACAGACAGACAGACAGACAGACAGACAGACAGACAGACAGACACGCAGCCATACACACAGACAGACAGACAGACAGACACACACACACAGTAAAACATTATTAGTACTGAAGGAAAAACATGATTTATTTATGGATTTTAGGTTATACCAGTTATAACATATTTATCATTTTGCTTTAATTTCTGTTGATTCAAGTTTCAATTTAACTGGAAAACTTTGTTTGGACAAAGGCAGTAGTGTTTTTACGAAGCTTTAAATCAGGATATTGATGTACTGAGAGTGTATGTGTCTGTCTGTCTGTCTGTGTGTGTGTCTGTCTGTGTGTGTGTGTGTCTGTCTGTCTGTCTGTCTGTCTGTCTGTCTGTCTGTCTGTCTGTCTCACCACCATATCCTCCCTGGCCTGGGTGTGTAGCTGTAGTCTGTCCTGTATCTCTGGAAGCTTCTGCTCTGCCTCACGTAGAGATTCACTCAGTCGCTTGTTTTCCTCTTCAGCCACTGACAGGAGTTTATCTGCTCGAGACGCATGCTTCACTGCTTCTGTGTATTCATCCTAGACACACAGACAGACAGACAGACAGACAGACAGACAGACAGACAGACAGACAGACAGACAGACAGACAGACAGACAGACACGCACAAACACGCAGGCAGACGCACACACACGTTCAAATTTTGGTTTAATAACATCTTTGAAATTGTTCAAGTTTGTGTAATTTTTAGCCATCATGCTGTTTTGATCTTAAACAGTGTCTGTGTGTGAGTGTGTAAAATGTGTTTGAGTGAGTGAGTCAGTGTGTGTGTGTGTGTGCCTGTGTCAGTGTGTGATTGAGTGGATGAGTTAGTGAGTGAGTGAGTGAGTGAGTGAGTGAGTGAGTGAGCCCCTCTCTTAGCTCTATCTGTGTGTCTGTCTGTGTGTCTGTCTGTGTGTCTGTCTGTGTGTCTGTCTGTCTGTCTGTCTGTCTGTCTGTCTGTCTGTCTGTCTGTCTGTCTGTCTGTCTGCCTGCCTGCCTGTCTGTCTTACCTTTAACACAGCCTGGTCCTGCAGTATTTTCCTCTGTACGTTGGTGTAGTATTCCTCCGCTCCTCTCTTCTCTCTGTGTGTCTGTGTGTGTGTGCCTGTCTGTCTGTCTGTCTGTCTGTCTGTCTGTCTGTCTGTCTGCCTGTCTGCCTGCCTGTCTGTCTGTCTGTCTGTCTGTCTGTCTGTGTGTCTGTCTCTCTGTCTGCCTGCCTGCCTGTCTTACCTTTAACACAGCCTGGTCCTGCAGTATTTTCCTCTGTACGTTGGTGTAGTATTCCTCCGCTCCTCTCTTCTCTCTGTCCTGCTCTTGTATCAGTCTCTCCACTCGTCTCTCACTCCGTTCATCTATCGCTCTCATCTCTTTACTGCGAGATTTACCCGCTGCCGAGACCAACCTCTGGGACTTAGTGTGGAACTTCTGCTCAATTTCTGTTCAAAAAAGAGAGAGAGAGAGGGAGAGAGAGAGGGAGACAGAGAGGGAGAGAGAGAGGAAGAGAGAGGAAGAGAGAGAGAGAGAGACAGAGAGAGAAAGAGAGAGACAGAGAGGGAGACAGAGAGGGAGACAGAGAGGGAGACAGAGAGAGAGAGGGAGAGACAGAGAGAGAGAGAGAGGGAGAGAGAGACAGAGAGAGAGAGAGAGAGAGAGAGAGAGGGAGAGAGGGAGGGACAGAGAGAGAGAGAGAGAGGGAGAGAATGTGTGTGTATAATCTGTGGAACTTCTGCTCAATTTCTGTTAATAATAGAATAGAATAACAGACAGATATAAAAGACAATACAAATGCACGGTCAACACAGATACATAATACATACAACACAAGCATTGATACCAATGTTTCTACAACCCAGAGGAGAACCTTCTATCGCTCTGTTTACTGTCAGTGACTGCTACAAATTCATTAGGACTTTCGATTAGTACTAGTATGAAAGAAGACATGTTATGGAAGATAGATAGACAGAAATCTCAAAATTAATCAGTGCTTAAAAATCAACGTATTGGCCTTAAACCTGCAATGTGTAGAATTTTGTGTTTTAATTCCTAGAAGAGTTTGTAGAAAGTAATTATAATATCCATAAGTACATTTAATTTAGTGCATAATAGCTGAAAAAAAATTGTTTAATTTTTTTTTCCCCTTAGAAAGGGTCTCATATATGTCCATATTTCTGCATATCTTGGACCAAGGCCTTGTCACCGCCATCTTGAAAGTGTCATAGTTGGAATGTCATCAGGTGCATTGTTTAGAAAATTTAGAATTGTTCTTGTCCTTGAAGGCCACTGTAGCTTCTGTTATTATTCTAAAGGGTTGGGGTTACCCAGGGAGCGTTGCATTCTAGAACTTTGTAGAACTTTCTTGATGATGTCATATTACACACTGCACCTTTAAGGCTAATTAAATGAAGTGTAGGCTTGTTTTCCTCACCTCTGATTCTGTGATCGTAGTCGTTCACCAGTTCCATTAGCTCCACCTGGTGTTTCTGTTCAGGAATCAAAAGACGTTTAGACACAAAACAGGACACAATCTAAAGTAGACATGTGCCGATAACTGGGTCCAAGCTGTACTGCAGTTAGACAAAGGTTGCGTTCCGAATCGCATACTTTCTACTATATAGTATGTAGAAAAAAGATTTAGGATGTCCCGATTCTTGTGGCCAGATTTAGGATGGTTAGAAGTACCCGGATGTCCTACTTCATGCGGCCAAGATTGTTAGTGTTGAAAACTGCATCCTATTTGGGCGATTCTGACCCACAATCCGGTGCGCACGTGAAGTGACGTCACATCGACGAAGCCTCCGTATGAAAACAAACGGGGATGCGACGGATATAAAAGCAAGAGGCAAGATCAAGGAGCCATGTTATGATGAAATAAGAGAGTAAAAGTATGTCCCAATAGTATGCCTACTGCATCCTAACTAGATTCTTTTTATCGTCGGATGTAGTATGTAGAATAGAAAAAAGAAAGAGGAGGAGATTCGGAACGCAACCAAAGTCAAGGTTCCAAAGCCACTAGTATCTTCTGTGTAACATGTCTTTGTTAAGCTGCTTTTATCTATATGTTGTTTAGAACAATGAAACTATTTATTTTATCATTCAACTTTATTAATGTTCAGAATATTATGTTGTTAAAAAAAATAAATAAATAAATAAATTGTGTTCAGCGTC